>JAVCKV010423415.1:18734-38895 GCA_032274145.1 Herpochondria borealis | reverse complement strand
TCCGATGCGAAGCGATAGATCATCACCCGGTCGAAGCCGGTGAACTCCTTCATTTGAGAGACCATGAGTTTTGCAATCTCGCCGACATCCGAGAGCTCGAGGCTGCGCTGGAGTGACTTCTGAATCGGCTGAATGTAGCGATCAAAGCGGTCCGGAACTGAAGTTTTTGATGAAAGAGGCTCCAGCTCAAGCAAGGTCACATGATCTTCGCCAGCGTGAGCGATTCCTTGGCAGCGAAGCAGCGAGCCATCGGAGCTGACGACATCGAGTTCGAAGGGATTGACGTCGCTTTGCGCCGCCTGATGGACCAGTTTGAGAAATTTGGATTGATGATGGGGCGAGATAAAGACGGTGGCATTTTTCGAGATCAGGTCAGTTGGCGTGATACCGAGAAGCTCGGTGCTGTTAGAACTGACCTGTTCGATTTCGAGAGTTTGGGTGTGCAGGACAAGAAGAAGTCCGTGACTCTGAATGGCCTCCGGACGATTCAGACTGTCGGAAAAAGAGTCCGAGCTTTTGGGAGAGATCATGAAAAAATTGAAGAAATGGGGTGATCGTGATGGGATCATGGGGGTGCTGTAAGCGGTTCGATGAAGAGCCAGAACTGGCCGGTTCTTTGATGCATAATACAAACCTGACCGGCTGTTTTCTGCAATTACGCGTTCTCTAAGGCGTCCCATAGGGATTCCCTATGGAGCTGAGTTCCTCTGCGGAGCCCCCCGAAAGGCGGGCTTTGAGTGATGCTCACGATAAAGTGTGGAGGGGTGGCAGGCCTCTTGCTAACCTTCCTCACCAGCTATGAACTATCATCACCTCTACTATTTTCACGTCACGGCTAAGGAAGGGACGATTGCCCGGGCTGCGAAGAGGCTCAACGTTAGCCAGCCTACAATCAGTGAACAGCTGAAGCAAATAGAGGACTACTTGGGAAATCGTCTTTTCGACCGCATCGGTGGGACCTTGAAGTTGAATCAATACGGGAGAAGGGCCTTGAGCTACACGGAGAAGATTTTTTCGACCGGGGATCGTCTCCGCGAAGCATTTGATGAGGCCCCAGTACCCGCGAAAGCGCGTGTGGAAGTCGGGATGATTAGCTCTGCGGCTCACTCGATTGCGACGGAACGGCTGATCGGTTTGTTTCGCGATTCGAATACAATGGTGAGAATTCGCCATGGTGATAATCAATACCTTCTCCATGAGTTAGTGAGCTCGGGGCTGGATATTTTCATCTCCGATTCGCTCCCTCACCAAGCGAAGGATAAGGGCATTGAGTTCAGGACCATCGCTTCAACCGAACTCGTCTTCATCGCGTCGAAGGAGATGGCTAAACGATATGAAGGGGATCTCCCCAAATTCCTGCACCGACGACCGTTCTTCCACTACACGGAGCAAAGCACCTATCGATGGGAGATTGACCGCTATTTGAGGGATCAGTCAATCGAGCCAGAATTAGTGGCAGAAGCGGATGACGCCTACCTGATTCTCAGTGCGGTTGCATCAGACATCGGAGTGGGTGTTGTTCCTAAGTCGATTCTGAACGACTCGGGAGAAGAGTCAGCGATAGAGATCCTTGGAAGTCTGACGGACCGCCCCAATCTCTACGCTCTCTATCAAGACCAGGAGCCAACCGAGCAAACGCTCCGAGCTCTAGATATCCTGGCCGGGGTTAAGGAAGGGGCTGTTCTAAGCGTCGCAGAGTAAGCGATTTACGGGCGCTAATGAGGACCTTTCGGATCTGCTCCGGGGTGGGGGGCTTGGCGAGATGTTCGTCGAATCCTACTTCGAAACTCTTTTCACGATGGTGTGGCTGAGTGTGGCCTGACAAGGCGATCAGGTAGGGGCGAGAAGGCGCGGGATAGCTAGCGGTGACTTTCGCGGCGATGTCCCAACCATCGAGGTGGCCGGGTAAGGTGAGGTCAGAAATGAGGATGTCAGGGGTTTCCTTTTCCAGAAGTTCGAGTGCTTCGCTCCCGCTTGAAGCGATGCGGATTTCATGCCCTTCGATTTCAAAAAACATTTGGAGAGATAGGGCGACGCTCTCGTTGTCCTCGACCAAGAGGATTTTCTGCGGCCCAAGTGTGGTGTCGGAATCTTCTCCCTCATCTTGCGGGGCGGGGGGCTCGATGAGAGGGAGATGGATGACAAAGCGTGACCCCAAACCCTTGCCTCCGCTGGAGCAGGACACACGACCTCCATGCATTTTGATCAGCTTGTCGATGACTGCCAGCCCCAGTCCGAGCCCCGCGGTGCTGAGTTGCTGGGCACCCAATCCTTGTTCGAAGGGTTGGAAAACTCTCTTAATTTCACCCTTTGTCATGCCGATGCCGGAGTCGCTCACTTCGATCCGAGCCTCGCCGTCGTCGGTGGATATTCCGACCTCGATCGTGCCGCCTGGGTCGGTGAACTTGACCGCGTTCTGGAGCAAATTCGTGAGGCATTGGGAAAGACGAACGTCATCGCCACTGACCCAAACTTCCTCCGAATTCTGGACAACCTTTAGCGAGATGCCTGCTGTTGCCGTCTCTTCGTGATAACTAGCGCAGCAGTCTTCGGCCAGCTGGTTCAGCTCGACCGGACAGGTGATGAGTCGAAATTTTCCCGAGGAAAGGCGGGAGATATCGAGCGTGTCATCGACAAGCCGGGAGAGGTGCTCGATTTGCCTTTCAAGTAGCTCGGTAGCGCGATTTTTTTGCTCTTTAGTCGCTTCGGGCCGATTGACGACTTCAAAGCTGGTGCGAATCGCCGCCAAAGGATTACGAAGTTCGTGACCGAGCATCGCGAGGAATTCGTCCTTTTGATTGGCCACTTTGCGGAGGTCGATTTCGAGCTCTTTGTGAGCGTTGATATTCGTGGTCACGCCACACCATTTCATGATCTTGTGGTCGGAATCTCGGATCGGAACAACCCTGCTCGAGAACCAGTGATACTCTCCGTCAGCAGCGCGGAGGCGAAATTCTTGCTCATAGGCTTGACCAGCTTCAACGGCAGCCGTCCATGATTCGGAGAGTTGGTCGAAGTCATCGGGGTGGACTTGCAATCCCCAATCGAGATACTCTGGATGGTCGTTGGCGATTCCGAGAAACTCTCCCCATCGGGCGCTGAAATAATCGACCTGCCCATTGGGTGTAGCGGTGAAGACGATCTCTGGGAGGGCCTCCGCCAATTGACGAAATCCAGATTCTCCCAGCGGGCGAGAATCGGCGACTTGATTGGCAAAATCCTGTTTCGACAGGGGAGGTATCCTATGTTCCATAAGCGTCTAACATTAGAGTAATGGATTAATCTATTGTTCTAGGCAATCCTCGACAGCGTGGATCAGAGAGAATATTTTCGTTGAAGTTCGCTTGTATGTTCAAGTTATGAGATTTCCGAGGATAGCATAAAGCGATTTAATCGGGTGTTTTGCAATGCGAGGGATCCTTGTGGTGCTCTCATTTCTTGACTGGACAATAGAATGAGGTTGGAACAAATCGTGCGAACCTAGATGTCATGGACGAAAAACTAAAAGACCAGATGAAGGAAAAGAACCACTCATCGGGGAGCAGTGATCATCTTGAGAAAGTGGGCAAGTATGCGACCGATAAAGGATCGCAGCTTGGAGAGGCTTTGGAAACTGCGAACGAAAAAGCAGCTGATCTGAAAACCAAGGTGGAGGAAGGCTACATTGAATCGGTTTCGCCAGTCATCGACAGTGCTCAAGTGAATTTCGCTGGCGCCTCGAGGTATCTCCAAGAGAACTCCGCACGCGAGTATGTTCGCGATCTTGAGGGATTCGCGAAGGAGCATCCTCGAATCACGGCTGGCGTTTGCTTGTTTCTTGGATGGAAGATTGGACGTGCTCTAAAGTTCACAAAATAAGTTTGTTAGATGCGTGATCCAGAGCCAGGCGGAGACTTAGCTTTTCTGCGGATTTGCGTAGGAGGTCTCTTCGCCCTCGCCGTGATAGCCTCCCTCTACGTGAGTCGGACGGTTCTCTTGCCGGTGATTCTGGCTCTGATTCTCACCATGATTTTGAGGCCGCTTTACGCGCTGCTTCACAATAGGCTTAAGTTTCCCTCGTTTCTCGCCTCCTTCGTGATCGTGATTTCAGTCACGACTGCGATGGTCGGCGGAGGATATTTCCTTTCTGGGCCAGCCGCCAAGTATCGCACCGAACTCGGCAAAGAGGATGTTCAGAATCGATTGAAAGCGACGTTTGCTCCCATCCAAGATTTGCACAAAGAAATCGTAGAGGTGGTTGAGAAAGTCGATAACCTCGCTGCCAAGCCCTCTGGTAAGGAAGATAATTCTCCCGACATGGAGGGGGATACGTCGGTTAAAATTGATTCAGGCAGCGGCAAGGACAAGGTCGAGACCACCGTGACGTCGCCTCTTAATTCCGAAGATTCTACGGGAACGGTCAACGTGAAAATCCAGGAGAACTCAGTCTCGACCTTCTATACCATGATTAAAGATGTGGGATTCCATCTCCTATCCACGATTGTTCTGCTGTTCTTTTTCCTGACGTATGGAGAGGAGATGTCGGCCCGAATGGGCGAAGCGCGAGGAACCCCAGAGCTTTTGACCGAGATTGAACGCGAAGTTTCTGGATACCTTTTCAGCATTACTGCGATTAACTTAGGGCTAGGAATCATCATCGGGATCAGTCTGAGTCTGCTCGGTGTGCCGAATCCCATCCTCTGGGGTGCGATGGCCGCGATGTTAAACTTTATCCCATATGCCGGGGCTCTCATTGGCGCTGGAATTGTCACCTTGGTTTCTGCGATGGAATTTCAAAGTCCCGGGATGACCTTAGCCGGTGGGGGAATCTACCTCGGCTTATCTGCCATTGAGGGGAACATCATCACCCCGTTCATTATTGGTAGGAGGTTTGAAATTAACCCGATCATCGTCTTCACCTGGGTGCTGGCGTGGGCTGCGATTTGGGGGCTGCCAGGAATGTTGATCGCCCTTCCGCTCCTAATCATTTTCCGAATCGTTTGCTCGAAGGTCCCATCACTCGACCGCCTTGAACGCGCCATTACGACTTCATCAAAGCCTCAATGATCATTATCCCAGTCACGATCGCCCTGACCCTTCTTCTTGCGATCATTATCCGAAATCTATCGCCACCTGAGAAGAAAGTCGAAGGGCTACTTAAGCCAGATTACCAGCTAGGATCAGCTCAGTTTCGCCGGGAAATCTCGGTTCTTCTCGGACCGCCAATGATCGAGGGGAACGAAATTGAGTGCCTCAATAATGGAAAGGAAATATTCCCAGCAATGTTGGAGTCGATCCAGCAGGCTCAGAAAACGATTACCTTTGAGACCTTCATCTACTGGTCGGGCGACGTCGGGAAGATGTTCTCGGAAGCCTTTGCGAAAAAAGCACGCGAAGGGGTGAAGGTGAAGGTTCTAATCGATTGGTTGGGGTCAAAAATTATCGGAGGTGTCGAAGAAAAAGAGATGCTGGATGCCGGAGTTGATCTCCAAATATACCGGCCCTTGAATTGGTATCACTTATCGAGAACAAACCACCGGACCCACCGTAAAATTCTAATCGTCGATGGCCGTATCGGATACACGGGTGGAGTTGGGATTGCCGACCAATGGAAAGGAGATGTGGAAGGTGAGGATCGAGATCATGAATGGCGTGACTTCCATTTCCGACTCAAGGGCGAAATCGTCGCTCACATGCAGTCAGTTTTCATCAATAATTGGATCAAGGCCACCGGCCTCACTCTCAATGGAGAAGGATATTTTCCCGAACTGGTTTCCGTTGGAAAAGTCGAGATGCAGTGTTTTCACAGCTCTCCGACTGAGGGCGCCGAGAGTGTCCGACTGATGTTTCTCTACATGATCGAGTGTGCACGGAAGAGTCTCGATATCTCCGCGGCCTACTTCATTCCGGATTCGCTGATGCGCGAAGCTCTCCTCGCGGCGAGAAAGCGGGGCGTGGTGATTCGGGTCATTCTACCCGGTCGGAACAACGACGTCCGTGCCGTAACGCACGCCTCCCGCGAACTTTGGGGAGATCTCCTTGAAGAAGGGGTCCAGATCTATCGATTTAAGCCTTCGATGTATCACTGCAAGGCTTTGATTGCCGATTGTGAAGTCGCCACGATTGGCTCAGCAAATTTTGACAATCGTTCTTTCCATCTCAATGACGAAATGAACGTCAATGTCTTCAACTCGGACTTTGCGCTGAAAATGACCAAAATTTTCGAGGTCGATATTGAGCGGAGCAGCCGCGTCACTCTCGAGGAGTGGGAAAACCGGCCACGTATTCAAAAGGTCCGAGATTGGTTTTACGGGAAGTTTAGCTCGCAGCTTTAGGATCACGATCCGGCTCAAGACCGCTTACTCGTCAGTCTCAAAGTGTTTCTGAATCGTATCAACGAGGCGGTCGCAGTCAGCCCTAGCTTGCATCACCATTTTCGCCTGCCGTTCGTTGAGGGGGCCGACTTTCTGCTCCGAGAGAAGGTGGAGCATCATTTGAATCCCGGTGAGTGGGGTCTTGAAGTCATGGGCGATTGACGAGAGTGAGGGATCAGAATTTTGTGACGACATGCGATGTTAGGTGATTAGAGATTCATTTTCTTACGTTTACGGTAGAGCGTTGCTTTATCAATCCCCAGAAGCTCAGCAGCCTCTTGGAGACTCTTCACGCGATCGATAGTCAACCTGATATGTTCTGCTTCAAGTTCGTCGATGGAGCAATTTGAGCCGGGGCGGAGATCGTTTGAGTTCTGTCCGCTTGATAGCGCTCCTGAGGTGGGGAGATCCTTAGGTTCGATCAATTTTGTGGGGCAAAGAATTGTGGCCCGTTCGATGGCGTTGCGAAGCTCGCGGAGGTTGCCGGGCCATGGATAGGATTTGATGAAGGCGATCGCCTCGGGTGAGAAGCCCTCGATCTCACGGCCAATTTGTCGTGAAAAGTAGGAAAGGTAGTCTTTGGCAAAGTGAAGGAGATCGATTGTGCGAGCGCGGAGGGGAGGCAACTCCACGTTGATGACATTGATCCGGTAGTAGAGATCTTCTCGGAATGTGCCTTCAGCGATCATCTTTTTAAGATCGCGATTTGTTGCGGCAATGATGCGGACATTTGCGGTCCGGGTTTTGTTCTCACCAAGGCGCTCATATTCTTTTTCCTGAAGGAGTCTGAGAAGTTTCGGCTGAATTTCGATCGGAAGTTCTCCGATCTCATCGAGAAAAAGAGTTCCGCCATCGGCGGCGTGGACTTTCCCCCAGGCGTCCTTGACGGCCCCGGTGAAGGACCCGCGGACATGGCCGAAGAGTTCCGATTCGAGAAGCTCCTTGGAGAGGCTGGGGCAACTGACTGTGATGAACGGCTTCGCCGTGAGGTGGCTATTCTCATGGATCGTCTTTGCCACCACGCTCTTGCCTGTTCCGCTCTCGCCGAGGAGGAGGATCGAAGCGGGCGTCGGCGCTGCGCGGAAGAGCGTATCAAGAGCGCTCTGCATCCCCGCGTCCTCCGATTCGAAGCGGGTGGGGGGAGCTGAGGTGTCGGCCTGAGATTTGAGCTCTGTAACCGTCGTTTCGAGAGTCTGAATTTGATCGCGATCCTTCAGGGCCTTTTGAGCCTTGATGAGAATTCCTCGCAGGTGATCAGGGGTGAAGGGCTTCGAAAGATAGTCGAAGGCACCGAGCCGCGTCGCTTCGACCGCCGTTTCGACGGTGGCGTAGGCAGTGAAAATCACCACCAATTGCTTCGGGTTCGCTTTGGTGATTTCTCCGAGAAGCTCGAGGCCGTCTTCATCGCCGAGCTTCAGATCGAGGAAGACGAGATCAAATTTTTCTTCCTTAAGTCGGAGCCGTGATGAACTGAGATCGTGTGCGATTTCAGCGTAATGATCTTCCGCTTCGACGGCAACTTGGGTTGACTGTCGGATCGTGGCTTCGTCGTCGATGATTAGGATGTCCATGGTGGAGTTGTTTAAAAAATGCTCTCTTGGCGGGGGCGATGCAATCTAGATTGTTCGGGTGCGACTGGCTCGACAGTCCTGCCAAGGGTGTCTGCCTTCGACGACTGGTCCTCCTGCGCAGCTTTTGGAAGTGGATTGGGCCACTGACACTGGAAGACTGATCGGATTTGGTAATTGAGAACCATCCCATCACTCTTTGCTGGTGGCGTGCCAAATTCGCTTTCCCCTCCTTGAAGACAATCAAGAGATCAAGTGTGGGCGTTTTGCATCGGTTCATCCACCGGTTGTTGCGTTTTGCATGACTCGCTCACTCTGGTTTCGGCTAGATCACAATGATTTGGAAGGGGGAATGGGATCTGCTTAGCGGTTGCGTCATTAAATCGGTTTGGGTCGCGTTTTCTCTCGGAGGAACCCGAAGTTCAACCTTACGCATCATTTCTATGTTTATTCTTAGCTCGCCTGAACTCCTTGATAAGGAGCCGACAACGATTCTCCTGAAATCACTTGGAGATGTCTTACGTGATGCCATCGCGCATCTCCCGAATATCGCCGCTGGTGTCGCCGCTCTCTTGATCGCGTGGCTCGTGTCATTCTGTTTCCAAAAATTCCTTCCTAAGTTACTCAATCGGAGTTCCTGGAGAACTTCCCTAAAAGAGCTGCTCATCACCTTGGGAAAGGTTCTGATCTGGCTCGTCGGACTGATGGTCGCGGCAATGATTCTTTTCCCCGGGCTAACTCCGTCAAAAGCGCTCGGGGCTGCCGGACTCGCCTCCGTCGCCGTCGGCTTGGCTTTCAAGGATATCTTCCAAAACTTTTTTGCCGGGATTTTGCTCCTCTGGAAGTTTCCATTCGAACCCGGTGACTTCATCGAGTGTGGGGAGGTCAAGGGAAAGGTCGTCGAAACCGAACTCCGCCTGACCACGATCCGGAGCACAACCGGCGAACTCATCGTCGTTCCGAATGCCTACCTCGTCGGAAATCCTATCGATGTCTTAACCGAGCGCGACCTAAGGCGGATGGAGATCACGACAGGGGTAGCCTACGGGGAGGATGTCGCGGCGGCGATCAAGGTGATTCGGAAAGCGCTGGACGAATGTGAGACTGTCAATCGTTCGAAACCGTGCGATGTCTTGGCGTCGGCATTTGGAGACAGCAGTATCGATATCGACGTCCTCTACTGGACCAGATCAGCTCCGCTTGACCAGCGAAAATCCCGCTCGGAAGTCATTATCGCTCTCAAGGAAGCTCTCGATGAAGCCGGAATCGAGATCCCGTTCCCTTACCGAACAATGACGTTTGCCGAACCACTCAAAATCGAAAAATCAGTATGAAAAAATTGCTTCTCTCCGCTCTTCTAATTTCTCCCCTCAGCGGGCAGGACTTTGAAAAACCAATCAAACAGTCTCTCTATCGTGACGGATCTTGGACCTTCTATCTCGACAACGATGTCTTCAACGGGACTGATCAATATTACACCAACGGATTCCGCCTGTCCCTTCTCTCCGGCGACTATCGGAGTACCGAACTCCCGTGGATTTATCCGCGAGTCGGAGAGCTCTTGCCCTCGCGATTCACCGATCAAGATACCGTCAAAAATATCGGCTTCAGCTTCGGTCAGAGTCTCTTCACTCCCGCCGAGACCTTGATCACTCGTCCCCAGCCGGAGGATCGGCCCTACGCTGGCTGGCTCTATCTCGGAACGTCACTTCAGGCAAAGTCTAAGAATCAGCTCGATCTTTTAGAGGTGAATGTCGGGGTCGCTGGGCCATCAGCCCTCGGTGAACAACTTCAAAATTTAGTGCATGATACCATCGGGAGTGATCGCGCACTCGGGTGGGACAATCAGTTGGAAGATGAGTTCGCTTTCAATCTCTACTATCAACGAAAGTGGCGACTTAAGATTCCCCTGAGCTCTGACGTGACTGGCTGGGCGACCAGCCTCCACGGCAGCGTGGGCGCGTCGCTCGGAAACGTCCACGTCGATGCCAACGCGGGGGCCGCGATCCGCTTCGGCTACAACTTACCAGATGACTTTGGCTCCAATCGGATTTCCCCGACTGCCTACGTGCAGCCGGCGCCAAGTCTCCGCGCAACTTCAGACCGAGGCTTCGGAGCCTACATCTTCGCTGGCGTCGATGGCTTCGCGCGTGCCCACAACGCCTTCCTCGACGGCGGAGTTTGGCGGAATGGTCCCTCGGTTGACAGCGAGGTATTCGTGGGCGAACTCGAGGTCGGTTTCGCAGTGACACTCGATGAATGGAGGGTGAGCTATACTCAGGTTTTTCGAACGGAGGAATTTGCGGAGCAGGATACTGGAGGGCAGAATTTTGGCACGATCGCCCTTTCCTATCGATTTTAGAAGTGGAATGGAGTCGCTCGTGACGGGATAGAAACGACTCATGAGGCGGTTTCGACCGGGCTTAAAATCGATCCCGTAATTTTCGAAATTTGACCTAGGAAGTCACTCACCACAGAATATTGTCAGGCCAGATGGCCGTTTTACTCATCCCTCCCACTCGCGAAGAAACTGTCACCGGCTTTTTTTGGTGGCGTAAGAGAGAGGTGAAATTGACCGCCAGAGTCTTGGAGAAAACACAGACTGCGGGAGTGGCAGCGGGGCTCGTCCAGTCACTCTGTAAAGAGTTTCATCAAAGGAAAGCGATGCACTCGATCATCATTCGAGTCATTGGTGAGAAAAACTCCAGTTTGGGAGTTCATCGGCAACTGACGGCGGGACTAGCAGATAAAGAGCCTGTTCGGCAATGGCTTGTTGAGCAATTGCCAACTTTTGTCGTGAGTCTTGAACATCTCAACGAAGGTCCGTTTAAGACTTTCACCTACCAGACGGTGGAAGGAAAACGTGAGGCTGATGTGGCATACGGAGTCCTGTCATCATCGGCGATGGAGGAACTTGAAATCAGTGTGGAAAAAATCCTACCGAGGGTGAAGCACACCTCTTTTAACGAGATCTCCAGATCGATTAAAGGTGTGACTGAGGATGATATCCCGATCTCAGAGCCGCTTCTGGCCGATCTTTGTGTGAGCTACGCTTTTGAGGGCGAAGAGGCATTTCAATCAGTCACCAAGAGAAATCTCGTCGAGCTAGATCTGGCTGCCGGAGACCTCAGAAAGATCGCGTTACAAAACCTTAAGGCGCAAACAAATGGCTTTACGATTGAGGACTATGACGAATTTTCGAGACTCATCATTGGAAATGATTTGGAGGCGTGCCTTCTTTTAGTTGATGGGATTTGGGAGGAATTTTCAGCCGATTATTCAGGAGATCTGATTCTCACAGTCCCGACCCGAGATCAAATCGCCTTTGCTGATGAAGGTGTCGAAGGGGGAATCGAGGCTTTACGAAAATTTTCGAAAAGGTGCATGGACCGAGAACCCGCACATCAGCTTACTTCAAATCTGCTGGTGAGGCGTGGAGGGGCTTGGCATGTCTATGAGTGAAGTAATAGCGTGGTCGGTGTAACAGGCTTTCGGTTTATCGGAGAACCTGTGAATCTAGACTAATATGAAGCATCCCTTATCCGTTTCAGATATGAGTGAAACGAGATTTGAAAATTCTATCGAGCAAGTTTCTACTGCTTCTCCCGATATTTTTAATCTCAGGACTCTTCATTGAGGTCGGGCGCAATCAGCGAATCCGAAAATGTGCCTATTGCGAGTCAGTTCAAGAATCTCGTGAGATTTTTTGGTCGGTTTTTGGTTGGGCCCAAAGTTCGGAATCATCTCTTGAAGTCCGTGAGACCCGTTTCTTCCGCGACTATCCGGAATATGTGTGTGAGCATCAATGGTCCTATCGGGAAGGCCAGCATTCCTATTTTTGGAATAGCCCGTTCATCGTCGGTCCAGGTGCAGAGCGTTCTTTTACAATTTCACGGTCTGCGATCACGGCGCGCTATCATCGTGATGTCCACTTTCGTAAAGCTCTGCAAAAGTTGGAAGAGGAAGAGCGTGTGTCACGCGAACTCATCCTGACCGTCGCCAGCTGCCACTGCATGTGCGGCGGGCGTTGTGAAATTCCGATAGGAGCGAAAGGAGGAACGAGTCTGCGCGACTTACTCGACTCTCCCGAAGAGCGAAATCGAAAATAGTTTCATCCGATGTCACAACCTCAGTCCCTGAGGTCAATACCTGGTGTGAACCAACTCTCTATGTCACTTCCCCCACCCAAACTCACGCCGCGCGAGGCATTCTCGGAACTCGTGAAGGAGCACCACCAGATGGCGCTCCTTTATGCCCGGACCCTTTCGGGCAATGAACACACGGCGCGTGATCTCGCGCAAGAGGCCTTTCTTTCCGGATGGCGCAACTGGTCTCGCTTCGATGTCACCCGTGACTTCGGGAGCTGGATCCGTGGGATCATTCGGAATAAATGGCGGGAACATTGTCGCAAGAACTCCCGGCTATCTTCTTGGGATGAGGAGGCGCTCTCACGTCTCGAAGACACCCTGCAACAGATGCCGCCCACCGGCTTCTTTGATCAGCTCAAGGACTGCCTTGATAAACTTCCAGAGACCCTGCTGGGGCCGGTCATGGCTCACTACTATCAAGATCTCTCGACGGCTGAGGCCGCCCAAAAATTAAATGCCACTGAAGCAGCGACCCGCAAGCGCCTGCAACGAGCTCGGGAAGCTCTTAAGTCTTGCCTCACCCAATCCAAAACAACTTCCAACGCCTAAGAATTATGAACGACGATAAATTGATTGATGAAGCTCTCAAGGAGCATGCTCGCCACGAAGGAGCCCATGATCAGGAGTTTCTGGACGAACTCGAAGCAAAGCTGGATGAAAAACCTGAGGTGAAAGTTGTGAGGCCAACTCTTGATCGGAAGAATCCGCAGAAGAAGGGCATGTGGATGAGTGCCGCTGCCTTGGTGATCACTGGGGTCACGTTGGCGACTCTTTATCAAACGAGGCCAAAGACGGAAGAGATTGCGGTGGTCTCGGATGAGTCGCCAAATACGGTGGCGTATAGAGCCAAGCCGGAGGAAAGCGCAAATGTTGCGCCCGCGGCCCCTCGATTGGCGACAAGGATCGAGCGCAAGCCATCGGCACCAAACTCCTCCCTGTCAAAGGTCATCGCTGCAAATTCTGCTTCGCCGATTCCGGTGCCAGTTCCCACCGGTTCGCCTCAGTCTTACTACGGTCGTTTTGATGAAAGCGATTTTGGTGATGGTTGGGGTGATGGCGATGGTTTTGGTTCGGGAGGGGCAATTGGGCGGATTCCTAATCAAGGCCGGGGTGGAAATAAATATGGAGCCTTGATCGAGCGAGGATTTCTTTCGCCAATGAAAGCGCCACTTTCGACTTTTTCTATCGATGTCGATACCGCGTCTTACACGAATATCCGGAGGCATATTGAAGACCGAGCGATGATCGATCCCAATGCCGTTCGGGTGGAGGAGATGATCAATTATTTCGACTATCAATATGCGGAGCCTGCGCAGGGTCATCCCTTCGCGGTTCATACCGAGGTGGCTGCTTGTCCTTGGAACGCGAGACACCGGCTTGTGAAAATTGGCCTGAAAGGTAAGGACGTTCGCGAGGATCGAAAGGCGGCTAACCTTGTCTTTCTGATCGATGTTTCAGGCTCGATGAAGAGTTCCGATAAGTTGCCCTTGCTGGTGAAGTCGTTTGAGATTTTGGTGAAGTCACTGAATAAAAATGATAAGGTGAGTCTTGTTGTTTATGCGGGGCGGCAGGCTGTTCTTCTTAAGCCAACTGCGATTGACAAGGACGGTCGCGAGTCGGTGAGTCAGGCTCTGCGGAAGCTCACGGCGGGTGGCGGCACGAATGGCGCTGCTGGAATTTCGACCGCTTACGATCTCGCTCGGAGCGGGTTTATCGACGGGGGCGTGAACCGTGTGGTGCTTGCGACGGATGGTGATTTCAATGTGGGCACGACGAGTCATGAGGCGCTTCTTGAGTTGGTGAAAAACCAGGCCGAGGGGAAGATTTCGCTGACGATCTTAGGATTCGGGCAGGGCAATCTCAATGATGATCTGATGGAGCAGTTGACGAATCATGGTGATGGAAATTATTTCTACCTTGATTCACTTCGGGAAGGTCAGAAGGTCTTTCAGCAAAAACTCACGGGAACGATTGAGACCATTGCCCAGGATGTCAAAATTCAGGTGGAATTTAATCCCGGGAAGGTCGCTCAGTATCGCCTGATCGGATACGCGAATCGTCGCCTTAAGGATGAGGATTTCACCAACGATAAAATTGACGCGGGTGACATCGGGTCCGGGCATACTGTGACCGCGCTTTATGAAATCGTGCCAGTTGGGGCTGAGGTTCCGGCGGTTCTTGGTGATTTGAAATACCTGAAAACGGTGGAGGAAGAGCCTGCTCGGAAGATCGTCGATTCTTCTGAGTCACTCACGGTGAAGTTCCGCTATAAGTTGCCGGATGGTGAGGTCTCGACAGAGCTTTCTGAATCCTTGACCGATGACGGGGCGACTCTGAAGGAGGCGAGCGATGATTTTCGATTTGCTTCGTCGGTGGCACTCTGGGGGATGCTTTTAGGTGACTCGGAGTATGCCGTTGATGGCACGGTGGAGATGGTGGAGAAGCTTGCGCTGGGGGCGATTGGCGATGATCGCCAAGGAGACCGTGCGGAGTTTCTTGATCTTGTGCGGAAGTGGTCATCGGGGCTGTGATCGAAATCTAATTCTGGAAACTCCGGCCTTCTCTCGACTTGAAGGCCGGAGTTTTGTATGAATAGGACTCGATCAAATGAACCGACTTCTTGCTCTCCTCATCGCTTTCGGCACGGCTTCTGCCGATGACTTTCCCGAAGTCTATAATAGTGAAAAGAACCAGAAGTCCGAGCCGATGTCGCCCGAGGACGCGGCGAAGGCTTTCAAGGTTCCCGAGGGATTTGAGGTGACGGTTTTTGCGGCTGAGCCGGACGTGCGGAATCCGATTGCGATGGCTTGGGATAGGCGCGGGCGGATGTTTGTGGCGGAGAATTATACCTATGCGGAGAAGGGGAAACGGTTTGATCTGAGCTTGCGAGATCGCATCGTGATTTTCGAGGATGCGGATCGGGATGGGAAGGCCGAGACGCGGAAGGTGTTCTCGGATCAGCTTCAGATGCTGACCAGTGTTGAGGTGCAGCCTGGTGGGGTTTGGGCGATGTGTCCGCCGCAGCTTTTGTTCATCCCGGATGCGGATGGTGATGATTTTCCTGATGGAGAGCCAGAGGTGGTGCTTGATGGATTCACGGTGGCGAAGAGTAACTATCACAATTTAGCCAACGGCTTGCGCTGGGGGCCGGATGGTTGGCTCTATGGTCGCTGTGGTGGATCGTGTCCGGGGCGGGTGGGTGTGCCGGGGACTCCGGAGGCCGAGCGGGTTCCATTGGAAGGTGGGATTTGGCGATATCATCCGAAGCGGAAGTTCTTCGAGGTGATCGTGCACGGCACGACGAATCCCTGGGGGCACGATTGGGATGAGCATGGCGAGGGGTTCTTTATTAATACCGTGAATGGACACTTGTGGCACATGATTCCGGGTGGGCATTTTGATCGACCGGTTGGACGATCAAAGAATGATTTGGTTTATGAAGCGATTCAGATGCACGCGGATCACTGGCACTTTGACACGACGGGAAGTTGGACGAAGTCGCGCAATGGTGCCGCGAATGATTACGGAGGCGGGCACTCGCACATTGGAATGTGTATCTACCAAGGTGATCACTTGCCGAAGCAATGGCGGGGGAAATTGCTGACTTGGAATCAGCATGGACGGAGGCTGAACGTGGAGCGATTGGAACGCGAGGGGAGTGGATATATGGCGAGGCGTGAGCCGGATCAGTTTCTAGCGGGCGATGATTGGTTCCGCGGATTGGATATCCGGGAAGGGCCGGATGGGGCGCTTTATGGATTGGATTGGAGTGATACGGGGGAGTGCCATGATCACACGGGGGTGCATCGGACGAGTGGGCGGATTTATCGCTTTTCGTATGGGAAAGTGGAGAGAACGCGGGAGAGAATTGGGAATGCGTGGTGGTGGAGGCAAGCAGGTCGTCCTCTTGCGGGAAACGGTCCGCGAGGAAGTCTCTGGCAAACGTTGATTCGCCAAGTCCCTACTCGTGATCGACTGCGAAATCTTTGGTTGGAAAATACGTTTGGCGATGTCAATTCACCTGCGCTAAAATTTTTATTAGACGACCCAGAGGAACACCTGAGGGTGTGGGCGATTCGCTTGCTGACGGATGAGTGGCCGATTGATTCGGTTTATGGACCGATGACTCATCGTAAGCCGCCTTCGGATCCAGAGTTGCGGGATCGTTTTGTGGAGATGGCGAAGTCGGATCAGTCGGGGCTGGTTCGCTTGGCTTTGGCTTCGACTTTGCAGCGGATGCCGGTGGAGGATAGGGCGGTCTTGGCCTCGGCGCTGACGGCTCGCGCGGAGGATGCCAAGGATCACAATTTACCGAAGTTGGTTTGGTTTGGGATTTCGCATATTGGAGAAGGAAAACTCGAAGTGGCGAAGGCGGCGAAGTGGCCGGATCTGGTTCGGTATATTGCGCGGTCGTCGGTGGAAGATGCCGGAATGGTCGAGGCGCTTGTGACTCTGGCGGCGAGCGATGAGGCGAAGTCGCGAGCAGTGTTGGCGGGATTTATGGAAGGGTTTAAGGGGTGGAGGAAAGCGCCTATGCCAGAGGCTTGGAAAGCGGCTTCGCTTGTTCTGGAAAAACGACATCCGAAGTTGACCCGTGAGTTGAGTTCGCTTTTCGGAGACGGGCGGGCGCTGGCTTTTCTGAAGAAGATTGCGCTCGATAATCAGGAGTCGCTTCCGGCGCGGCAGCGGGCTTTGCAGGCGCTCATTGATTCCAAGGCTGAGGGCTTGCGTTCGCTTTGTGAAAAGCTCTTGGGCACGGCGGGGCTTTGCCCGTTGGCGGTGCGTGGGCTGGCGAGTTTTGAGGATGCAGCGATTGGTGAGGACTTGGCGAAGCGCTTTCGGAAGCTTCGACGGGTGGAAGATAAGGCGGCGGTGATTGATGCTTTGGTGACACGTTCGGGATGGGCGGCTTCGCTTTTGGGAGAGATGGAAAAGGGGCGTATTCCTAGGAAGGCGGTGACTCCGTTTCATGCGCGCCAGATCATCGCGATGAAGGATGAGAGGCTGACGCAAAAACTCAGGGAGATTTGGGGCGAGGTTCGGCAATCTGACGAGGGTTTGAAAAAGAAGATCGCGGAGCTTGAGGAGACTTTGTCGCCCGAGGTTCTTGCGCTGGGAGATAAGTCTCGCGGTCGGGAGCATTTCCAAACCCTCTGTGCGAGTTGTCACAAACTTTACGGACAAGGTGGAAAATTAGGGCCTGACTTGACGGGGTCGGGGCGAGCTGATCTGGCTTATCTTTTGGAGAATATCGTGGCCCCGAATTCGGTGGTGCCTGCGGAGTATCAGATGTCGATTGTGAAGCTGAAGGATGGACGTGTCCTTAGCGGGATGGTGGCGGGTTCGAACGATCGCACCCTGACTCTGCGAACGCTTGCGGAAGAGATGACTTTGGAGCGGGCGGAGATTGTGGAGACGACTCGTCTCGCCGATTCGATGATGCCGCCTGGTTTGCTGGAGACACTTTCGGCTGAACAAACTCGCGATCTCATCGCGTATCTCATGCATCCGCAGCAGGTCGCCCTGCCCGATGAGAAAAAATGAAATCCTTCTTACTCCTTTTTACGGCAGCACTTTCAATCACCGCTGGCGCGCGTGAATTTGGAAAAACTCGGGAGGTTTTTCTCGAGGATCATTGCTACGACTGCCACGGCGATGGTCGCGATAAAGGGGGGCTGGATTTTGACAAGCTGGGGCATGATCTCACGGACCCGGCGGTTTTTGCGAGATGGGAGCTCATTTACGATCGGATTGACAAGGGGGAGATGCCGCCGGAAAAGGTGAAGGAACGGCCTGATGCAGATGAGGTCTCTCATTTTACGGAAGGGCTTTTTGGAGCGCTTTACGAGACTCACATCGAGCGGAAAGGAACGGTGCTGCGTCGGCTGAATCGTCGGGAGTATGAGAATACTATGAATGATCTCTTTGGCACAAATCTGAGTCTTGCTGAGATGCTGCCGGAGGATGGACGGTCGCATGAGTTTGATAATGTGGGTGAGGCGCTGGGGCTCTCGATGATGCACTTGGAGAGTTACCTTGATGCGGCGAGATTGGTGTTTGATACGGCGGTTGCGCGGGAGGTTGAGAAGCCAGAGGCGAAGGTGATCCCGGCGAATTTTCGCGAGAGTGAGGCGAAGAACGCGATTGGGAAGTATTGGAAGAAATTGTCCGATGGTGCGATTGTGAGATTTGAAGGGGGCGGATATCCCAGTGGCTTGTTGCGGAATTCAGGGGTGCCGGTTTCGGGGTGGTATGAGATTGAGGTGACGGGCTATGGTCATCAGTCCGAGAAGCCGGTGGTGGTTTCCCTGAGTGGTGAGAGTTATGCGCGCGGGAGCGGGAAGCCGGTTTACCGATATGCTTCCTTCCCTGCGGGTAAGCCGACGACGGTGAAGTTTAGGCAGTGGGTGGAGAAGGATGCGATGTTGGTGGTTGAGCCTCGTGATATTTTCATTCCGCATCCGAGGCCGGACACAATGAAAGACTACAAAGGAGCGGGCTTTGCTTTGCTCTCGGCTTCGCTTAAAGGGCCGTTGGTTGACGAGTTTCCTTCGCGCGGGCACAAGCTGATTTTCGATGGGTTGATGCGGCGGGAGATCATGCCGGGGAATCCACAGAATCGTGAGAAATCCTGGTATCGACCGAAGTTTGAAATTGTAGTGGAGGATGAGGGCGTGGCGGTGCTTGGGGTTCTGGAGCGGGTTGCGACCCGTGCTTGGCGGCGGTCGGTGGATGCTGGGGAGTTGGGTTCTTACTTGAAGCTCTTTCAGGGTGAGCGGGTTAAGGAGGAGAGTTTTGAAGATGCGTTGCGGACGGCGGTGACCGCTTTGTTTGTTTCTCCGAATTTTCTTTTTTTGAAGGAGGAGAAGGGTGAGCTGAGCGATGTCGCGCTTGTTAATCGAATCTCGTACTTCCTGAATCGGAGCGCTCCCGATGAGGCGTTGCGGGAGGAGATTGGGCAGGGAGGCTTGGAGGGTGAGATTGCGCGGTTGATGAAGAAGGAGGAGTTTGATCGTTTCATTGCTGATTTTTCGGACAGCTGGCTTGATCTCCGTGAGATCGATTTCACGGCCCCGGATAAGACTCTCTTTCCAGAGTTTGATCCTTATCTGCGGGACTCGCTACTTCTTGAGACGCGTGCTTATTTGAAGGAACTCTTTGTGGGGAATCATCCTGTGAGCACGATCGTGAAGTCGGACTTTGCGATGCTGAATAGTCGGTTGGCGGAGCACTATGGGCTTCCTGCGATTGAGGGGCCGGAGATTCGCAAAGTTGCTTTGCCGAAGGAGAGCGTGCGAGGTGGTTTCTTGACGCAGGCGAGTG
The DNA here is from genome assembly GCA_032274145.1 of Herpochondria borealis. NCBI lineage: Eukaryota > Rhodophyta > Florideophyceae > Ceramiales > Ceramiaceae > Herpochondria > Herpochondria borealis. Next base: position 19,503 of record JAVCKV010423415.1, on the reverse strand, counting down.
TTTTGAAGGTGACGGCAAATGGCACGAATACCTCGCCGGTGATGCGCGGCGTTTGGGTGCTGGAGAGGATTTGGGGAGATCCGCCGCAGCCCCCTCCGCCGGGGATTTCGGGGGTGGAGCCGGATATTCGGGGGGCTGAGACTTTGCGAGAGATTCTCGCGAAGCATCGTGATTCGCAGAGTTGCAATGCTTGTCATCAGAAGATCGATCCGCCGGGGTTTGCCTTAGAGTCCTTTAATCCGATTGGGGGATTTCGTGAACGCTTTCGCTCGATCGGAAAGGGCGAGCGGGTGAAGAAGAAGGTGAGGGGGTTGATTGTAAACTATCGATCAGGGCTGGAGGTTGATTCGGCGGGTTCGCTGCCGGATGGGCGTGGGTTTGCGGATTATCGCGAGTTTCGGGACTTGCTGGCGGGCGAGGAGGAGGCGCTGGCGACTTCGTTTGTTTCCAAGCTCCTGACTTTTGCGACGGGTCGCGAGATGGGGTTTTCGGACCGTCCGGAGATTGCCGAGATCGTGGAGGCCTCGGCGAAGGATGGTTATCGAATTCGTGATTTGCTCTCACTTGCAATTTCTTCCACACTCTTCCAAAGCAAATGAAAGCGCCCTATGTCTCCACTCGCGATGCGCTGAGTCGTCGTCATTTTTTACGAGGTCTCGGAACTGCGATGGCTCTGCCTGCGCTGGAGGCGATAGATCGCTATGATCCTGTGGTATTCAATGTGCCGGCGGGAGACAGCGTCTACATCACTCCAGGCAGAAACCACTAT
>JAVCKV010423415.1:0-18724 GCA_032274145.1 Herpochondria borealis | reverse complement strand
GCCGGTTTTTGGAGCGAAGGTGGTGGCGGGTTCGGTGAAGCGGTTCGTGGCGATGAATGCGAGTCTGGGGTTTCACGCGGCAGGGCTCTTTCCGGCGACCGAAGGGCGGGGATATGCGCTCACTCCTTATCTCGAGAGGATCAAAGATCATCGCGAGGATTTCACGCTCTTCTCAGGGTTGTCTCACCCGAATCAGGCTGGCAATAATGGGCACGCATCGGAGCTGACTTGGTTGACCTCGGCGCAGCGTCCGGGGCTGGCGGGGTTTCGCAATTCCATCTCGATTGATCAAGTGATGGCGAGGCATTTGCGATGGGAGACCCGGGTTTCGCACCTCGCGCTGACGACGACTCACAACTCGCTTTCTTGGACGGAGTCGGGGGTGCAGATTCCGGCGGAGCGTTCGCCTTCTAAGATTTTCAAACAGCTTTTCATCGATGGGACTGGAAAGGAAGTGGCCAAGGAACTCGCTGAATTGAAGCGGGGGCACAGCGTTCTCGATACCGTGATGGAGGATGCCAAGAAAATGGAGCGCACTTTGGGGCATGCTGATCGCGAGAAGTTGGAGCAGTATTTTTCTTCGGTGCGTGATCTTGAGAATAGCTTTGAGCAGTCCGAGGAATGGGCGGCGCAGCCGAAGCCTAAGGTGGAGGGCGAGCCTCCGGTGGATATCGCGGATGGGAATGATATTTTGGCGAAGCAACGTCAGATGTATCATTTGATTGCGCTGGCTTTGCAGACGGATTCCACCCGGGTGGCGACCTTTGGGCTAGGTGCTTTAAATTCACCTCCGAGCCAGATTGAGGGGGTGAGTCAGGATTGGCATAATCTCTCTCACCATGGGAAGGACGATGCTAAGATTAGTGAATTGAAGTTGATCGAAGAGGCCGAGTTTTCGGTCTTCAATGAGTTCCTGACACGGTTGAAGGAAACTCCGGAGGGTGGCGGAAATCTCCTCGATGCGACGGCGGTTCTCTTTGGCTCAAATCTCGGGAATGCCTCTTCGCACGATTGGCGCAATTTGCCCATCATCCTGGCGGGTGGTGGATACCGACACGGGGCGTATGTGGCGCATGACCCGAAAGACAATACACCGCTTTCAAATCTCTTTGTCCCGCTGGTTCAGCGGATGGGGGTTGAAATTGAGAACTTTGGGACAAGCAGTCAGGCAAATTTAAGAGGGCTCGAGGAGGCTTCTTAGAGTCACCGAATTTAAGAATATTAAACTATGAAAAGACGACATTTCCTCTCTGGTGCGGCCGCGCTCTCGGCGACTACTGCAATCGGTCAAAGTGCTCCGCAGAAGCCACTCCTTTTGGGCTACGATAACTTCGCGGTGCGAGCGATGGGTTGGAAGGCGAAGCAACTGATCGACTATGCGGTGAAGTTGAAGGTGGATACCGTCTTTATTACGGATCTTGATGCTTTCGAATCACTCGAAGAAAAGCATCTGCTGGGCATTAAGAGTTATGCCGATGAGAAGGGGATTAAAATCTTCCTTGGGACTTGGAGTATCTGCCCGACTTCGGTGAGCTTTAAAGATAAATGGGGGACGGCGGAAGAGCATTTACGTTTGGGGCTTAGGTCTGCGAATGCGCTGGGGTCGCCGGTGTTGCGGGTGGTGCTGGGGAATAGTGGTGATCGAAAGACGAAAGGTGGCATTGCCGCTCGGATTGAAGATACCGTGAAAGTGCTGCAGGGGAGCAAGAGTGTTTGCGAGGATCTTGGGGTGAAAGTGGCGATGGAGAATCACGCCGGTGACATGCACTCGTTGGAATTGAAATCGCTGGTTGAGCAAGCCGGATCGGATTTTGTGGGGGTGAATCTTGATGCCGGGAATGCGGTGTGGACCTTAGAGACTCCGCTGGAGAATTTGGAGAATCTTGGTAAATATACCCTGACTACGAGCCTGCGTGATACCCAGATCTGGCCGAGCGAAAATGGCGTGACCGCCCAGTGGACGGCGATGGGCGAGGGGATGGTGGATTGGAAAACTTACTTCAAGCGGTTTGCGCAACTTTGCCCAGAGGCTCCGGTGCAGATTGAGACGATTTCGGGGTTCAATCGTGAGTTGGCATTTAAGAAGGAGGATTTTTGGAAATCGTGGCCGAAGGGGAAGCCGGCGAGCTTGTCTGCTTTCGAGAAGTGGGCGGCTGCGGGAAAGGAGAAAGCGCCTCACAAGTCGGCCTCGAAGGAGGACGAGCAAAAGTATCAGCTAGGTGAAATTGAGCGTAGTATTGCGCATTGTAAATCACTCGGACTGGGCGTGATGAAATGAAGAGGTATTTGATGTTATGGGTTTTGGGAATGGGATGCCTTTCTGGGGCTGAACCTCCGTTGGCGAAGTTGGGAAAGAAGATCTTTCTTGATACAGCACTTTCCAATCCACCCGGACAGGGGTGCATTTCATGTCATAGTCCTCAGGCTGCCTTTAGTGATGCTCGCCGGGTCTCGTCTGGGGCGGTTGCGGGACGAGTGGGGCGGCGCAATGCTCCCTCGTTGATGTATGCCGCGCTGATTCCGCCGCAGCGATTGGAGGATACCTACGATGATGAAGGTGAGTTGGAGTATAGTGTGGAAGGCGGTCTTTTTCTGGATGGCCGGGCGCATGATTTACTAGAGCAGGTGCGGCACCCGTTCTTCGATAAGGCGGAGATGAACATCGCGAACAAGGCTGAGTTGGCGGCAAAATTGCGTAAGCGAAACTATGGTGGTGAGTTCGGAGAATTAGATGATGAGAGGACGAGCGAGCGGGCGTTTGAGGCGCTGGTCGCTTTTTTACGGGAGCCAGTTTTTCGCCCTTTTAATGCGCGGATTGATGACTACTGGGCGGGGGATAAAGGGGCGCTTAGTTTGTCAGAGCGGCGTGGTCTCGATGTTTTTGAGACGACGGGCGGATGTGCGACTTGTCATCTGACTGGCGCAGCCAGTTGGCTGGAGCCATTGCTGAGTGATTCGGGTTTTGATAACATTGGAGCTCCGGCAATCGGGGGGATTGATCCCGGGTTGGGAGCTATCACTGGGAAGAAATCGGAGCTTGGGCAGTTTAAGGTTCCCTCGTTACGCAACGTTGCTTTGACTGCGCCTTACTTGCACAATGGTTCGATTGCGACCCTGCAGGAGGTGATGGAGTTCTACAATAAACGCGACCTTGAGCCCGAAAGGTGGGGAGTCACGAATTACCCTGAAACGGTGAATCACGAAGATATGGGTGACCTTGATCTCACCGATCAGGAGGTGGCCGATTTGGTGGCTTTGATGGATGCTTTTACGGATCGCAATCTCCTCGAGATGAAAGAGGGTGATCTTTTTCCAAAGGTTCCCTCCGGGGTTCCTACGACTGAGGAGCGGAAGGCTTTTTTTAAGTCTAAGCGTCGCCACGATCTTACCGTGCCACGCCGCCCCGGCGGGGAGTGATCCGGAGATTGGTGGCCTCTACCGCTTGCGAAATAGCCTCCGGTGGGAGTGTTATTTGGGGCGATCGGAGAGGCTGAGAAGAGGATGTTTTCGCCGCCCACGTTTACGGTGGGGCTACTTCCATCAATGGTAAGATTAGCGGCAGCGACCAAGGTGCTAGTGGTGTCAATCGAATTGGCCGCGGTGATGTTGACCGCTGGTTGCCAGGTGATTTAGGCCCCAGAGAGTAGGAGCGGTAGGGTGAGGGCGAGTGGGATGAATTGCTTGATGTGGGGGTGGAGTCATGTCGGGGTGTGCTGGTGGAAAAAGAGAACTCCTCTTGTAGGAGGGCAGAGACTTACCGATGATTTTTTTTGCAGTTCCTGATTGATTCATGATGGAGTAGACCTCCTGCAATGACTCGTTTGATCTTTTTTTTACTGGTTGGAACAATGTCGGCCTTTGCACAGAAGGATGATATTTCGAATCGTCCTAGTGCTTTACATGAGCGAGGAATGGAGCGCTTTTTCGCGGGGAGAATTCAAGAGTCGTTGCTGGACTGGAATCGTGAGATCGAGCTGATGCCTGGTCGTGATCCTTACCATTGGCAGCGGGGCTTGGGCTATTACTACGCAGAGAGGTATGAGGAAGGCGTGGCGCAGTTTGTCCGTCACCAGACGGTGAATGGGCACGATGTTGAGAATGCGGTGTGGCATTTCTTGTGCGTTGTGAGAGCCAAAGGCGGCACGGTTGAGAAGGCGCGGAAGAATTTGATTCCGATCGAAGGGGACTCGCGTGTGCCGATGAGTGAAGTGCATGATCTTTTTTCCGCTAAGGGATCAGTGAAGGATGTTCTCGATGCCGCGTCTGCGAACGCGGAGGGTTTTCTTCTGAGGAACCAACTCTGCTATGCCCACTTGTATCTCGGGCTCTATTTCGAAGCGCTGGGGCAGCCGGAGAAATCGCTGATGCACATCAAGAAGTCGGCGGTTGATTTTAAAATGGATCACTACATGGGGAAGACGGCGCAAGTTCACTATCAACTGCGAAAGAAGAAGCCGAATATCATCTTTCTTTTTGCAGACGATCAGCGGGCCGATACGATTGCCGCGCACGGGAATCAGCACATTCTGACGCCCAACTTGGATCAGCTAGTTGAGAGCGGTTTCAGTTTCCGGAACAACTATTGTGCCGGTTCCTTCAGCGGAGCGGTGTGTGTCGCGAGTCGGGCAATGTTGATGACAGGGCAGCATTGGATGAATTTACCTAAGAAGAATCCGGGTTCGAATTGGGGGGATACGATTTTGCTTCCAGAGCAATTGAGAACGGAGGGCGGCTACCGGTCTCACATTATTGGGAAGTGGCATAATGGGGCTGCGACTTTGCATCGAGCATTCTCCGAAGGGTCGTCCGTCTACATGGGCGGGATGGCGAACCATGCCGACTTCACGGTTCAGGATTATAAAGAAGGGAAACTCGCGGAGAAACGTCCGGCGGGTGGGTTCTCAAGTGAGGTCTTCGCGAATGATGCCATTACGTTTATCGAAAGCGCGGATGAGAAAGATCCCTTCTTTCTCTACGTGGCATTCATGGCGCCGCATGATCCGCGAAATCCTCCTAAGAAATACCGCGAGATCTACTACAAGAAACGACCTCCGCTTCCCGCGAATTTCAGGCCGCAACATCCCTTCAAAATTGGACCTGCGGGTGTGTCAGGTCGCGACGAAGGTCTCGCTCCGTGGCCTCGCACTCAGGAGATGATCAGCGATCAGCTCTGCGAATACTACGGACTGGTCACGCATCTCGATGCACAAGTGGGGCGGATCATGAAAGCTCTCGAGGGAAGCTCGCACGCTGACAATACTTACGTCATTTATACCGCTGATCATGGCCTCGCGATGGGGAGCCATGGACTACTCGGAAAGCAAAACGTCTACGAGCAGAGTATGAAGTGTCCGCTTATTATTTGGGGGCCGGACGTTCCGGCAGGGCAGTCAAGTGAGGTTTTTACTTACGTCCATGATCTCAATGCCACGGTGAGCGGTCTTGCCGGATTGACCACTCCGGAAGGGAGTGATTCGCAGGATTTGGCTCCGATCATCTCAGGTGAGAAGACGATGATTCATGACTCGATCTTCCTTCCTTTCCAGGGCCGTCAACGCGCGATTCGAGATGATCGTTGGAAGCTGCATATTTATCCAGAGATCAACCACCGACTCCTCTTCGACTTGAAAACAGACCCTCATGAGTTGTCGAATCTAGCTGGGCAATCCGAGGCCGCTGAGGCGATGGCCAAGATGATGACTTTGATGGAAAAGACTCGGGCTGAGTTGGGTGATACTCAGCCGTTGTCCGTGAAAAATCCCCAGTCGAAAGAAGCGGTCTATGACAATACCAAGCGCACGATGGATGTCTGGCAACCGAAGTGGATTCGTGAGAAGTATTTCGATGGTCGTGAAACTGCGAATCATGGTCCTCGCAAAAAGAAGTAAGCTTACTTCCGGGGCGGGAGGGCGTCGTAGGCGGTTTGTTCTTCTTTGCCCCATTTGAAGGGCTTGAGTTTGGAGCGGTCGAGGTCTTTGAGGTGAGGCTCGTTGGCGCGGGATGGGTGATCGGGGCGTTGGTAGACCCAGTCGTTTTTGCCGAAGACTTCGGCGCACAGTTTGGCGACGGCGGGGTCGTATTCGACGAGTTCGGCACGAGTGTTGACGTGGTTGTGATCGTGGTCGTTGACGCGGTTGGTGCCGAACCAGGATTGCACGGATTCAGCCCAGTATTCGTGCTTGTTGGTTGCGGCGTATTTGTCGGCCCAGAGACCTTTGGCCATCGCACTTTTGTAGGCTATGACGAGGCGAGGATCAAAGGTGGGGTCGAGGGTTTTGAGGGCGGTGTCGTGGATGGCGTGGGCGAATTCGTGAACGCAGATGGATTCGGCGGCGTAAGGATCGCCGGGGTTGGCTAGGAGGTTTTCCTCGCCGCAGGAAACGGAGGGGCGCTGCGGGGTGGAGCCGAGGCCGCGGGCGCGGCGATTCCAGTAGGTGCTGGGTTTGAGGTCGGAGTGTTCCGGGATATCGACGGTGCGTTCATCGACGGCCATGATGGAATAGCGGATTTTATTTTTGCCGAGTTCGCGGAGAATATCAGGGCGATTTTTGAGCATCGTCTGGATGACGTGGGCGGCTTCATAAAGCGCTGCGTCCGGCACCTTCTCTGAAGCGAGGATAGGGAAGGACTCGATGATGAGGGCTTTCTTATAGAATGGCTCGAGGTCGAAGTCATTGCGGAGTTCCTCTGAGATCGCTTCCACGGTTGGCGATTTCGATTGGACTTTCACCGCGATGGCCGCAGTAAGGAGAGCGAGTGGTGCGATAAGCGTTGTGAAGGGTTTCATGAAATTTCTCACGCGATGGTAGGTTTCAGAGGTTGCTTGTCGAGCTGGCAGCTGTAATTTCCTTTCTATAATCTCATGAATCGTAGAAATCTTCTCAAAAAATCTGGGCTCTTAGGAGCACCGTTCATTTTACCGTCCGGTCTCTTGGGCGCGGACTCCAATCGCAAGATCAATGTCGGATTTATTGGCATCGGTAAACGTACCAGCTCGCTCTTACGTGAGTTCATGAGGCAGCCTGAGGTTAAGGTGGTGGCAGTGTGTGATGTTGATACCAACCGCCGTGAAGATGGTAAGAAGCGCGTGGATGCTTTCTATAAGACGAAGGGTTGCAAAGCTTACAACGATTTCCGGAAGATCACGACTGATCCTGCCATTGATGCTGTTGTCATTGTGACCCCGGATCATTGGCACACGATCCAGATTCTCTCTGCGATTGAGAATGGTAAGGATGTTTACGCTGAGAAGCCGTTGACGCACAATATTCGTGAGTCCGTTTTGCTGATGGATGCGGTGAAGAAAAGTGGTCGCATTGTTCAGACGGGGTCGCAGCAGCGGTCTTCGCGGGAATTTCGGGTGGCTTGCGAGCTGGCACGCAATGGGGTGATTGGAAAAATCGATCATGGCTTTGTGAACTTTGGCGGGCCGGGGAAAACGTGCGATCTCCCTGGGGAAGAAATGGAGCCCGGACTGGACTGGGAGATGTGGCAGGGGCCTGCTGAGGAACGGCCTTACAATTCTATTTTGGCCCCACGGGGAGTTCATAAGCACTTTCCGAAGTGGCGGAACTATTACGAGTATGCGGGAGGGCAGGTTAATGACTGGGGTGCTCACCATCTCGATATTGTGCAGTGGGCGCTCGGGAAGGATGAGTCTGGACCAACTGGGGCCAAGGCTCCGGCTAAGCAAGGTGACGAGAAGGGTGCGGCAGTGATTTATGATGATGTTACCATCACACACGGTAAGGGGATCGGGGTGCATCTCATCGGTGATCGTGGCGAAATCCAAGTCGCTCGTGGCGACTTCGCGCTCAAGGTTGATGGCAAGGTTGTCGGTTCCCATCTCGGGAAGGGAACGAAGCTAGGTGCTGAACTCGATAAGGCGGAGCAGGCGTTCTTGAAGGATGCGAAGGTGAAGCTCTATGAGTCTCCCGGGCATGTACGAGATTTCCTGAACTGCATTAAGAGCCGCAAGCAGCCGATCACGAGTGCGATTGTTGGAGCTCGTTCGATCAATGTCGCTCACTTGATGAATCTGGCTTATCGCCATCATGCGGATATCGCTTGGGATCCTATTAAGAACACCTTTGCGAAAGACTCTAAGCATCCGCTGGAGTGGCTGACTCGTTCTTACCGTGATAAGTGGAAGATTTAGCGAGGCTGCCGTGGGGAGGTGAAGATCTAATGAATTTGAAAAAATTCGGTCTGAATTCTACGCCTTTATCACGGGAATTCTAGGCTATCCGAATGGCGCGGAGGATGTGTTACACCCAAGCGCCGAATTGGTGTGGGAAACTCAGAGGTGCTGAAGGCACGAGGGAACAAAGCCCCGGACTTCAGTCCGGGGTTTGGTGTTCTACACCATTGCATCCTGAAGGGATGCCGGAGAGCGCGGGAATCATTTTGACAGTGGTCGCGTGATTGGAATTTGGAGACCTTGGCGCTTGGGTGAATGGCGGTGGGGCAGGTGGACCGGCGGGACGCCCGTGCTACCTTAGGGCTTGGACTGAAGTCTGGGGCTTTGGACCGTGATCCTTTCAGGATCGCTTCCGGCCAAATTTGAGTTTATACACAAGTTCTCCGCTTCGGTGGTTGCGTTCCCAAGCACCAAAGCGGCGAACTAACGAAGCCCGGGTCAGAGCGAAGCGGCGGCCTGGGTTTCGAGTGCGGGGCTTTCAGGGCCTGCCGTGGGCTGAATGGCACTCGGATATGGCCGCTCTGGAAGTTTTCACCGCAGAGCCGCAGAGCCGCAGAGCCGCTGAGGTCGGAGAGAGGCGCAGAGCCTTTTAAGATCTCTTCTCCGCGTCACTCTGTGACCTCTGTGGTTCATTCTCCACCGATACAGGATGGCGGAGGGGGCAGATAAACCGGCGGGACGCCCGTGCTACGGCTTGGCCTTTAGCCAAAAGAGCAAGGCTGAGGGTTGATCTGCAACTTGTGTGGAAAACTCAGAATGAAGCAGTTTGTGCGGATTAAGGTGCTTCTCACCAAATGAATGAATGGAGAAGGTGGGTGCAAAAAAGCCGCCCTGTGAGACAGGACGGCTTTTAGGTTTTTGGTTAGTTGGAGGCTAGTTCCCTGCCTTTGATATTAAGTTCGTGAATGGACCAGTAGAGCTTGTGTTTTCCAGTCTGAGTGATGCGGAGGTATTTCGCTTCGGTGGCGTCGAAGTTGATCTCGGTGAGGGGCGTTCCGCCTTTTCCTTTTGCAAGGGGTTTGCTCCAGGTTTTGCCATCGCTTGAGGTCTGCACCTGATATTGGCGTGGGTAGTCGCGATCGGACCCGCGGGCGTCTAGGGTGACTGCGGTGATCTTGGAGGTCTTGGGGAGTTCGACTTGGATCCACATGCCGGGCTTCATTGAGGAGCCGGTGGTGTAGCGGGATTTTGGGTTACCATCGATGCAGCCGCCAAGTTCTTTGGCGCCGTTGCTGGCGGTGAGCTTCCAGTCGCGGCGGTTGGCGAGGACGGGTGGGGAGAGGTCTTCGAGTTCGGCCTGAGTCCAAGGCTCTTTACGGGAGCTGTGTTTTTTACGCAAGGCGGCGACGGCGGTGGGGCGGGTGAGGCCTGATTTGTTGCCGAAGGAGTTGCGGATGTAGGTGGTGACATCGGCGAGCCATTGGTCGTCGTTGGTGGCCATGGAGACCATGAGGCCTTCGTATTCCTTGCCATCGAGTTCTCCGGTGAGGCCGTGGAGGAGGGTGCGGATGGCGGTGTCATCGTCGCCACCGAGCCGTGGGTTTTTGACGAAGGAAGGCGCAAGTTTATGCCCTTTCTGGCCAGGCATCGGGGTGCCGGTGCCATCAGCTCCGTGGCAGGAGAAGCAGAGTTGCTGGTAAATGACCTTTCCGTTTTCCATGGCTTTGCCGAAGGCGATGCCGAGGCGTTTTTGGGCACGTGCTTCCTCGCGGGCGGCGATGGCGGATCCTTGCATGCCTTTGATCGCGCGGATGACCTCGTTATCAGCGTGCTTTTCGAGGAGCGCATCGGTGGTGGCGATGAGGGTGGCGTGTTGACTGCCGGAGGCTCCGATGGAGTTGATGGTTTGGAGGGCCATCTCGATGTCTCCGACGAGGGCGGGAGAGTATGCGAGGGTGTCGATGACCGCTTGGTTCCCTTCGGCGAGCAGAGGCTCGGAGACGCGGACGGCGTTGGTGCGGACGAGGGAGCTTTGGTCAGCGAGGACGGCGGCGACGAGAGCGGGGGTGGCTTTGTCCATGCCTTCGAGAGTCCAGAGGGCGTGGAGGCGGCCGAGTTCGGTCTTGCCGGTTTTGGCGAGGTTCTCGAGCGCGGGGACGACGGATTCGCGGTCGCTGCGGAGGATGATGAGCTTTTGCGCGGTGTCACGCCACCAGCCGTTGGGGTGGTCGAGGTGAGCTACGAGTTCTTTCGTACTTTCGTCGAGCATGCGAGGTTGCTTGTCGGGGCGGAAGGTGTCGTGGGTGAGGCGGTAGACGCGACCTTTTTGGATGTTTTTATCAATACCCCATTTGTCGATGACCTTGCGGAGGTAGGAGCCGGGGCGGGTCCAGTTGCCTTGCTGGATGATGCCGCGGTGGACGTCGATGATCATCATGGCGCCATCGGGCGAGGTGGTGGCCCAGAGGGGGCGGAAGTTAATGTCGCGCGAGCGCATGAACTCCGTGCCGGGATAGGTGTTGGTGAGGACGGTTTTGCCATTTTCACGGCTGACCTTGGCGCGGCGGATGAGGCGGCCGACGGGTTCGGGGATGAGGAGGTCGCCTTTTAAATCGGCGGGGAGGCGGTCGCCGCGGTAGATGCCTTGGCCGGCGCATCCGGTGAAGTTGTTGAGTCCGCCGCGGGCGTTGACCCGGCGAGCGCCGCCTTGGACGTCGGGGACGTCAGCGATGGGGAAGACTTCGCGGAAGCCGTTTGCTTCCTGGCCTTTGAGGTCGAGGGCACCGTAGGCGATGGGTTGCTGGAAGTAGAAGGCGGGCTTTTCGCCGCCGGCAGCGGAGTAGTAGTTGCGGCCGGCGTCGTCCATGCCGATGCCCCATTGGCCGCCACCTCGTGGGATTTTTTCGACCTCGAGCTTGCCATCGGTGAAGCGGTAGCGCTTGTTTTCGTAGGTAATATAGATCCAGTTATCGAGGTTCCAGACGAGGCCGGAGGGTTGGTGCTCCATGTTGCCGCCGCGTTTTCCGCCTTCGTAGATTTTGACTTTTTCATCGGCGACGCCGTCGCCGTCTGAGTCGCGGTAGGTCCAGAGGTCGAGGGTGTTGGTGACTCCGACCATGATGCGGTCATCGAGCGGGAGGACCATGCGGGGGAGGAGGAGGTTGTCGATGAAGACGGAGTGTTTGTCGTAAACGCCGTCGCCGTTGGTGTCCTCGTGGCGGGAGATGCGGGATTTGGGAGTCTGCTCGCCGCTGGCGTCGGCGTCCTGCATGTAGGTGCGCATTTCGACGACGTAGAGCGCGCCATTGCCATCCCAGGCCATTGCGACGGGTTCGTGAATATCAGGGTCGCTGAGGACGAGATCGAGAGCGTAACCGTCTTGAAGTTCAATGGAGTTTTGGGAGGCTTCTTTGGAAAGGAAGCCCTTTTGGTAAACGGTGTCGCCAGGCTCAGCGAGCAGTGGGGCGGCGAGGAGAAGAGGCAGGAGACGTTTCATAAAGTGTAGTTTCTATCTTACGGCCAGCGGCATGAAAAGGTTTCAAGTGAGAAGCTGGCGTGGGTGCTTCTTTTAAGTCATTCTGCGGGGGTGAACCTTGAGATTTCCACTCCAGCTCTTCTTTTTCCGGCGGTTAGCCTGCTGTTTCTTTCCTACACCAACCGGTTTTTGCACTTGGCGGCCTTGGTTCGGACCCTGCATGGGGAGTGGCAGCGGGATCATATGGAGTCTGCGCGGGTGCAGATCGATAATTTGCGGAAGCGTTTATTTTTGATTCGTTGGATGCAGTTGCTGGGCGCGATAAGCCTCTTACTCTGTGTGATATCGATGATCGCGATTTTGCTGAGTTGCCAGAGCGTGGCGAATGGAACGTTTTTCACGGCGGCGGTTTTTATGAGTCTCTCGCTGGCATCACTGGTGGTGGAGATTATGATTTCCGGTGGGGCTTTGCGGATTTTACTGGGGCAGATGGAGGATGCGGATGAGGCGAAATTGAAGTAGGCTCTGAGTTGTGAAAGAAGGGAGGTTTAAGAATATCCTTGGCGAACTTGGCCAAATTTTGGTGTGTGTCGTCCTTGTCGTGGTGATGGTTGGATTTTTGGTAACCCTGTTTCCTTTTTTTTGTTCCAAAACGGAATTTGCATCCTATCCCATCATGGGGGGAATCGTTTCATTGTTATTCTTCAGGAGATCGAAGGTGGCAAAGGCGATTGGGTTGGGCGTGCCATTGTTGATCATTTTCGGGATGCTCTGGTCACTTCAAGATAGGCTGAAGATGCTGTGGGACGGTCGGTTCGGTGAGTTTTTTGGCTGGTGAAGGGTGGAGGGGGCGAGAGAAAGTTGAAGCTTGGTGAGGATATTCTACCATTGTGTCATGATGAAACGAATTTGGAGCGCAGGCTTTGTCTTATTGGTAGCAATCATCCTGTCGTCCTGCGGTGGGGTCCCATCGAACCGGGCCGCAGAGAATGCCGCCAGCGTGCAAGTCCTCAATGCGGTGAATCGTGAGCGATCTCAGAGGGGGTTGGTGCTGCTCAGGCCTGACTCGGGATTGCGCGGATTAGCGGCGACGCACACCTCTTATCTGAGGAGGTGGGTCGATCCTCGCCGAGGTAAGCCGACCAAGGCGATGGCGCACGCAAATTTCAGAGCGCGGGCGAGGAGAGGAGAAGCTGCGGGATACCGTGTGGTGAATGAAGTTGTCATGATTGGCTACTCGGGGGATCTTTCTGCGGTGGCCCAGCGAGCTGTTACGGGATGGCTGAGTAGTCCGGGTCACCGGGCTGCGATTCTAAACCCCGATCGGCGTGTGATGGGCATGGAGACGAGCCTCCCGCCGGATCAGCGCTATTACGTGGTCGGTATTTTGTCCAATGGACGCGGACGCTGAGTCTATTTGGCGAGGAAAGTGTTGAGGTCAGATTGATCTGCGGTGGGGAGGGTTTTGATCCAAGCGGCGGCTTCGGAAGGAGCATATTGCTGCCAAGCTTGGGCGATGTTTCGAACGGCCCAGAGGCGGTGGTCTCCGGCGGGGAATTCGCGGACCCAGGCGGCGGCGGTGGCGGGGGACTCGATGGCCCAGTTGGTGGCGAAGACGGTGGTGGTTTGGAGATCTTGGTCTCGGCGTTTGGGGTCGGCGGGAGGAGCTTGCGTGGCGATGGTGGTAATGACTTTGGAGACGAAGGCGTAGTTTGAACCGCTCATGTCTAAATTGTCTTCGATGTTTAGAAAGGTGGCTCTTTGTTCTTCTGGAGTGGCAGTTTGAAAAGAGGCGAGGGCATTCTGGGTTTGAGCGGGGGTCCAATTTAGATTTCCCCCAATATCGTGACCGAGGGTGGGTTCGTTGAGTTCGGTGGCCTCGCGTGACTTGAGGGTTTCGAGCAGGCGTTGGCTTTGTTCACGTAGTTTGGGATCTTGAATCTGACTGAGTTGGGATTCGAGTTGGGGCGATCCCTCGTTGGTCCATTGATTGAACTGTAATGTTAGAAAACGGGTGCGGGCTGCAATGGGTAGGTCGGGATTATCCAGCAAGGTGAGAATCCGCGCGCGATTCTCGCGGCCGAAGTCTGTGCGACCTTGCTGTGCGATCAGCTTGGCGAATGCTTCTCCGGTGATCCCAAGTTGAGTGGGGCCGAGTTCGAGCCATGGGAGGGTTTTCGAAGTGGGGTTGAGAAAGCCTTGATCGAGGATTTTTTGAAGCCAACCGTCGGGGAGTTCTTGATGTTTGGCGACGAGGATTTCGGTGAATTGGCGGTAGGCTAACAGGCGCTGTGAGGCGAGGAGTTGGGCGGGGCCGTCTTGGTGATTTGCGATGTGCGCGATGGCGGCAGAGAAATCGGATGCGAGGAGGCTGCCGACGATGGTCGGGGTGATGTGTTGTTTAGCGGAGTCTGGGAGGGTGGGGCTGAGTGCGATAAAGGCGGCGAGATCTGCCTTGGCGAGAGCGAGGAGGGTGGAATCTCCGTACGAGCCGTTTTGTAAGGAGGTTTCGTACTGTTCCTTGGTGAGATCGAAGGCAAACTTGAAATCCAGTTCGGCGAGGTTTTGAATGGTCTGTGACATCGAGTATCCGGCATGGAATCCGGTCGGCTTGGTCAGGAGATAGTTGGTTGCAGATTCGCGATCTTTGGTGAGCCAGTGGGCGAGGTAGTGGTTTGAGTCTACGAGGTGAGTGCGGGAGTTCCAGAGGATGAGGTCTGCGGGTGCTGCCTCGAGCCAGCGGTCGCAGGCGATTGCGAGGAAGAGGGTGCGGAGGGAGTTGTCGAGCGTGGCAAGTTTGACGGAGGTGAGCCAGTTTTCGAGTTGATCGATGGGGATGGTGGAGGCCAAAGCGATGGCGCTTTGGACGCGATCTTCGGGGGCTGGGAGGTTGGCGATTGTGGTGAGTTTCTCCGAGGCAGTTTTATGGTGTGAAGTCAGTGGGTTTTGTTTGCGGGCGGATGAAGAGCGAGTGATGGGGGCTTCTGGATTTGGCTCGGGACCGCTGGGGATGAGCCAAGCTCCGGCGAAGCTGAGGACGAAGAGTGCGATGGCAGTTAGGATTTTCATCAGTTGTATCCGCGTTGCTCGTAGGCTTTTTGCTGTTCCGGGGTGAGCGTGTTTTGCTGGAGGAAATGGTTGAGCCCAGTTCCGTCGTGATAATACCAGGAATTGAAGAGGCGATTGAGTGTTTCTTGGCGGATTTCCGGATCGTGGATTTGGTTGGGGAGGGTGAGATGAGAAGGGAAGTTCGAGAGGTCGTGATTGGCGAGGTGGAGGGTGGTCTGGCGGGTGAGGTAATCGCGCCCTTTGCTGGGTGCCTGAGTGATGACCCAATCCCGTGCCGAGGGTGTGTCGAGGTCCAGCCATGTTTGGATCGCTTGGATGGATTCTGTGGGAGTTGAGCCGGGTTGGGCTCCGGCGGCAGTGGTGAACTCCATGACAGTTTCGGGATGGTCTTTGACGAGTATTTTGACCCATTCGGAATCCCAAGTTGGTGCGGGTGGTATTGGGGTTGTGTCGTTTGGTGAGGTGAGCTGGAATCCGGGTTTTGAGGAGGGTCCGAGATTGATGAGATTGGAGAGTATCTGGAGCGCAAGGTCGGGGGATTCGTGGATGAGGGAGTCGCCTATTTGTTTGAGGATTTCTTGTTTTAGATGAGGGGATTGTTGCTCGGCAAATTGAAGGGCCGCGTCAGGATCGGATTGCGCGAGATGGGCTGCTTGGGCTCCGAGGAATTTCGCTTTGGCCTTGCTGGTGGGGAGTTTCGCGAACTCTTGTGCGAAGAATTCGGGGTCTTGTTCGAGGAGGATGGGGGCGAGACTTGAGAAGTCGTCGCTTTGGATTTCGGGGTGAGCAAGGGCCCAGGCGAAGGCTTGGCGAGGATCTTGGGTGGCCCACTTGGTGAGGTGCTCGCCGAGGTGGTAGTTGTAGCGAGAACGGTGTTGGTAGGCGAAGTCTAGGGCTTCGGTGGGGTCTCGTTGGAAGAGGCCCGCGATGATGCCTCCGAGGGCGGTGATGTGACCTCGGGCGGGGCCTTCGTTGACGAGGGTTATGGCGAGATCGGGGTCAATGGTGCCGATGGCATGGATCACTTCGGCGTAGCGTGCGGTATGTTTTGGATCGACTTCGGCGAGGGCTTTTTGGGGATCGTAGCGAGCGAGGGTCCACCAATAGAGGTTTTGGTGTTTGCTCTGAGCGAGGTGGGCGAGGGCGTTTTCGGGATCGCGTTGGACCCAGAGGGAGGCGAAGTCGATGAAGCTTTCATGGGTCGCGTTTTTGTCTTCGAGGAGGGTGAGCCAGTGGGCGGTGAGTTCCTCGGGAGTGTATTGGGGGAGGAGCAGATAGAGCTCGGCTTGGTGTCGGGTGTGGGGAGTGAGGTCTTGAAGAGTGAGTAGGGGATCTGGGAGCAGCTGTGACTGATTCAGGATGGGATTGGATGGGGTGTTTTTTGATTGAGAGATGGTTGGTGGAGATGCTGGTGAGGACTGATGGGTCAGGGTGCGGGCGGTGAAGCCTGCGGCGAGGCCGAGGAGGATGGCGGTGAGTTTCATCTGAAGATCCAAAAGGTTACCTCTTTTGATCCAAATCGGAATCCCTAAAGCTGGAGCTTTAGGCTACGCTAAGAGGTCTTGGACGACGTGGCCGTGGACGTCGGTGAGGCGGAAGTCGCGGCCGGCGTGGTGGTAGGTGAGGCGTTCGTGGTCGAAGCCGAGGAGGTGGAGGATGGTGGCTTGGAGGTCGTGGACGTGGACTTTGTCTTTGGTGATGTGGAAGCCGAAGTCGTCGGTTTCGCCATAGGTGCCAGGTTTGGTGCCGCCGCCTGCTAGGAGGGTGGTGAAGGCTTGCGGGTGGTGGTCGCGGCCGGCGGAGCGGCCTAGGGCGGGGTTGGTTTCGACCATGGGGGTGCGGCCGAATTCGCCGCCCCAGACGACGAGGGTTTCGTCGAGGAGGCCGTGGCGTTTGAGGTCCTGGATGAGGGCGGCGGTGGCTTGGGCGGTTTGTTTGCAGTTGCCTTCGGTGGAGCCTTTGACGTTAGAATGGGCGTCCCAGCCGGAGTGGTAGATATTGATGAAGCGGACGCCGCGCTGGACCATGCGGCGGGCGAGGAGGCAGGCGCGGGCGAAGGAGTGTTTGTCCCGGTCGCAGCCGTAGAGGTTGATGGTCTCGTCTGACTCGCTTTTTAGGTCCATGAGCTCGGGAGCGGAGGACTGGAGGCGGGCGGCCATTTCGAAGGAGGCCATGCGGGTGGCGATTTCTGGGTCGTGGATGAGGTCGCTCTGTTTGGCGTTGAGTTGGTTGACGAGGTTGAAGGTGTCTTTTTGGACTTCGTCTGAGAAGCCTTTGGGGGTGCCGACGTTGAGGATAGGGTCCTTTCCTTTGCGGAATTGGACGCCGGTGTAGGTGGTGGGGAGGAAGCCGGAAGACCAGAGGGCGGAGCCGCCGGAGAGGCCGCCGCCGGTGGACATGACGACGAAGGCGGGGAGGTTTTCCGTCGAGGAACCGAGGCCGTAAAGGGTCCAGGAGCCGAGGCAGGGGCGGCCGGGTTGGCTGAAGCCGGAGTTGAGGAAGAGCTGGGCGGGGGCGTGGTTGAATTGGTCGGTGGTGCAGGATTTGACGATGCAGAGGTCATCGGCGACAGCTCCGAGGGGGGCGAGGGGGGAGCCGAGTTCGGCTTGGGTTTCGCCGTATTTTTGGAATTGGAATTGGGGGCCTAAAACGGCGGCGTCGGGTTGGATGAAGGCGTAGCGTTGGTCGCCGATGATGGATTTGGGGAGGGGGGAGCCTTCGAGTTTGGTGAGGTGAGGCTTGGGGTCGAAGAGTTCGAGTTGGGAGGGGGCGCCGGCCATGAAGAGGTGGATGACGGCTTTTGCTTTGGGCTTGATGGGGGCGAGTTTTGGCTCGTGGGGGCGGGCGATGAGGTTGTTGGTGAGGAGGGAGGCGGCGGCGATTTTACCGAGGCCGAGGCCGCATTCGCCGAGGAAGTAGCGACGGCTTAAGTTTGTGGAGAGGGACATGGTGGAGAATGTTTGAACCGCGAAGGGGCAGAGACGCGAAGTTTTTTAAGGCTTGGTTGAGGGGTTCCGAAAGCTGGAGCTTTCGGCTACGGTTATTGTTTTGTGACTGATTCGTCTAGGGAGAGGAGGGCTCTTGCTAGGGCGGGGTAGGAGTTGTGTTTTTTGTGGAAGTCGGAGAGGAGCCGTACTTCGTCTTGGGTTGGGGGTCTTGTGAGGAGGCGGCGGAAGGCTAGGGTGATTTTTTCTTGTGGGGTGCCTTTGGTTTCTTGGAGGAGTTTGCCGTAGCTCTGGGCGATCTCGATGAACATGGGGTCGTTCATGAGGGTGAGGGCTTGGAGGGGGGTGTTGGAGCGGTCGCGTTTGGCGAGGCAGGCTTCAGCGGAGCCGCCGTCGAAGGTGGTGAACATGGCAAAGGGGGCGGTGCGTTTTTGGTAGGTGTAGACGCTGCGGCGGTGGCGATCCTCGCCCGCGCTGGTGCGCCATTTGGGGCTGCCGTAGGCGATCTCGCTGACGCCGGTGGGTTGGGGCGGGCGGACAGGTGGGCCGTAGGTTTTTGGGCTGAGGAGGCCGGCGGCGCGCAGGGCGGAGTCGCGGATGACTTCGGCTTCGAGGCGTTGGCGGAGGAATTGGGTGGAGGTTCCGGATTCGATTTTGGAGTCTTGTTGGTAGGCTTTTGAGGTGACGATTTGGCGGTGGAGTTTTTTGAGGGACCAGCCGTTTTCGAGGAAGGTGACGGCGAGGTGGTCGAGGAGTTTTTGGTTGGTGGGGAGCTTGCCCTGCATGCCGAAGTCATCGAGGGAGGATACGATGCCTTCGCCGAAGAACGCGGCCCATTGGCGGTTGACGACGACGCGGGCGGTGAGGGGGTTTTCTTTTTCGACGAGCCAGTTGGCGAGGTCCATGCGGGAGGGGACTTTGCCGGATTTTTTGAGCGGTGGGAGGAAGTGCGGGGTGTCGCGGGTGACGATTGGGCCGGGTTGGTCGTATTCGCCGCGGATGCGGATGTGGGCGGGGTTGATGTCTTTACGCTCACGCATGACCATGGCTCCGCGGACTTGGTGAAGGAAGGGGTTGCGTTGTTTTTGAAGGGCT
>JAVCKV010423304.1:0-12505 GCA_032274145.1 Herpochondria borealis | reverse complement strand
ATAGGACAAGAAAGAAGTGGAACTGACTTCTTAGGTTTTGACGATGGCACTAGAAGGCAGCCAATTCCAAATGATCAGAAAATACTGAATCCTGCACTTAATGACAACATCACAAGTCGAGTAACTGGAAAATTCCAAGATAATGCAGGAGTCGTAAACAGAACCAATAACTTAAATAAGTCAATATCGTTCGCTACTGGAAATCAAATCAAGAGCGGTGGTGTGAAATACTCATACCTTGCTTCAGCTAGTTATAAAAACAACTCTTCGTTCTACGAAAATGCACAATACAATACTTTCATATTCGATGAGCAAAATCATCCAGGAGAATACAAATTAGTAAGTGATAGAGAGATCACAGGCGGAGTTGGAGAAGAATCTGTTTTAGCATCTGCGTTAATAGGTGGCGCTATCAAATTCGACAATCATAAGATAAGTTTACAAGCGATGAGATTACAAAACGGGATCTCAAAAGCGGCAAGTCAATTAGATGCTAAATCTCAATCTTCTTCTGCATTATTGAAGCGAGAAATACTAGAATATTCTCAAAGAGAAGTAACGAATTTCAACCTAAGTGGTAATCACTCAATGGAAGATGGTAAATACACAATTAACTGGAGTGCTGCACCGACATTCATCAATGTAGATGAGCCGGACATCAGATTTACAGCATTCGAAGTATTAGACGAGGGCCAATTCCAAATCGCTCCTGCCGTAGGAGCAGATGTATCAAGGTCTTGGAGAAACCTAAAAGAACAGAACTACTCTGGCAAGGCTGACCTTACAATAGATCTAGGAATAAACAGTGAGAAGACTAACAAAATCAAAGTCGGATTCTTAGGCACACAGAAGAATAGAGATTTTGGAATACAGAATTATATCTTCAGAATAGAAAACCAATCATCACTGAATCTGAATGGCGAAGCTGCTAACATATTCAACCCTGATAACATTTGGTCTAAGGAAACAAACACAGGTACTTATGTGAAAGGTGGATTCGAGCCAGCCAACTCTTTTAATGCGACTCAGCTTCTACTTTCTGGATATGTGATGAATGAGTTGGATATAACAAAAAAATTCAAGGCTATATATGGAGCAAGATTAGAAAAGGCGACAAACAGATACACTGGTCAAGATAACTCTGGAGATAAGATCTACAACAATCAAGTAGTTCTTGACGAATTGAACCTCCTCCCCTCTCTTAACTTGATATATGCAGTTCAAGACAAATCAAACATAAGGGCATCATATACTAAAACTGTAGCCAGACCTTCATTCAAAGAGAAGTCTATAGCTCAGATCCAAGACAGAATATCAGGAAGAACATTTATCGGAAACATTGATCTAGAGCAGACGGACATTGACAATATCGACCTTCGATATGAGACTTTTGGAACAGGAGGACAATCATTCTCCGTAAGTGGATTTTATAAGCACTTCAAGAATCCTATTGAGCTAGAATCTTATTCAGATTTAGCACCAAATGACTTCCAACCAAAGAATATTGCGGAGACCGCTAATTTATTGGGATTAGAAATAGATGCATCAAAAAAGTTAGATTTTATTGGCAATGCATTCCAAGCTTTCACAGCTGGAGCAAATGTAACTGTCGTCAAATCAGAAGTAGAAAGAAGCAACTCAGCCGACCTTCCAGAAAATCAACAAATGAGACCTATGGTTGGTCAATCACCATTCATCATCAATGGATCAATCGGATATAAAGGAATGGAAAATGGCTGGGAAGCAACTGGATCATTCAACAGGCAAGCAAAAAAATTATTGATCGCTGGATTTGGATCTAATGCTGACGTATACGATCAACCCTTCAACAGTTTAAATTTCAAAGCATCAAAAAAGTTTGGTCTTGATAATAAATTCAAACTGAGTCTAGGTATCGACAATATTCTAGGAGATAATAGAGAAAAGTTGTACGAAGCATTTAGCGGGGACACAGGCATCTTCGAGGCATTTAACCCAGGTCGAACGATCTCGATTGGATTCTCAACAAGCCTGTAAGAAATAGGGTAAAGAGAAAAGTAGTTGTTTGAATTTAGATAGTAGTGTAATTATTTTCCATGCGGAAGATATTGATGTGAATGCCCTCAGCCGGGAAACTGAGGGCATTATTTAAGATTTATTGAATATGAATCCTTAATGAGAAACTAATAGTGTATTAAATAGATTGTTTTACATTCTAAATCTATTTTTGAAATAATATTATTACCATAATATTACCTGGGATAGGAGCAGAAATACGGACAAGGTATCTGCTCCTTCCTTTTAATTTTAAATAATATTTAATTTGAACAAATACTTAATATTGGCTTAACATACCAATCCTACCTTTGCATTAGGTAATAATAAAGTGCGTCAGGTTAATTCATTGATGAACTACTTTCAATAAAAATAATTCATACTTGTCCTATGAAAAAAATAATGCTTAGTACATCTCTAATGATGTGCTTCTGTTTAACATTGTCTGCTCAGATATCTACTACGAAATTTGGCAAAGGAATACGCTTTCAAGACAAAGATTCTACATTCTATATGAAGATGAATGTAAGATTTCAAAATCTCATCAGCAATTCTTGGGATCTAGAAGGAGATGACTTTGGCTCATTTTCAAATCATGCGAGTAACATACTAGTCAGAAGATCTAGACTCAAATTTGGAGGATGGGCATACAGTCCGAAAATCAAATATAAAATTGAGCTTGGATTATCTAATAGAGATATTGGTAACGCTCAAGGAAGTGAATTCAACAAGGCCGCTAATGTAATCTTAGATGCACATGTAACATGGAATTTCTACAAAGGCTTTTCGATTAGGTTCGGTCAAGGAAAACTTCCAGGAAACAGGGAAAGGGTAATTTCATCTGCGAATCTTCAATTCGTAGATCGATCAAGACTAAATTCTAGATTCAATCTTGATAGAGATGTCGGACTTATGCTTGTACACAAACACAAAATAGTGGGAGACTTTACTTTGATAGAGAAAGTAGCAATGTCACAAGGAGAAGGAAGAAATGTAACTGGAGGTCATTTCGGAGGGTATGAATATACGTTCCGTTTAGAGGCATTACCATTCGGAAGTTTCCAATCAAAGGGAGATTATGTAGCATCTGCAATTAAAAGAGAAACTACACCTAAATTAGCTATTGCCGTAACATATGACATCAATAACAATGCCGTAAGAGAAAGAGGTAACTTAGGTAGCTTCATAATAGATGATGGTGCATATGTAGGAAAGACATTGAATTCTGTCCATGCAGATTTAATGTTCAAATATCAAGGTCTTTCTATAATGGCAGAGTATGCGGATAGAGTAACTGAAGATGGTGATTCGTTTGTATATATCGAAGATAAAATAACTGGAGAAGACAGAATAGTTGGCCAATATTATACAGGCTCAGCGATAAATGTACAAGCGGGATATATGTTTAAAAACAACTACGAAGTGGCTGCAAGACTAACATCTATAAGTCCCGAAATAGGAGTAGATAATGATGATACAAGATATACCCTAGGATTTTCTAAATTTGTGGTAGGTCACAACCTAAAAGTACAAACAGATTTCACATATAGATCAGTAACTACTCAGGGAGGTGTTGAAGATACTAAAGATGATCAATTTATTTGGAGAACACAATTTGAGCTTCAATTTTAAGAATAAAAAACCTAAATTAAACAACACACAATCCACACATTATGAGCTTTGGAATTTTTGATTTAATTACCATCATAGGAGCATTAGCCTTCTTCGTATATGGAATGAAGATGATGAGTGACGGTATACAACGTGCCGCAGGATCTCAACTAAGAAACATCCTCAGAAACATGACAAAAAACAGATTCTTAGGAGTAGGAACTGGATTTTTGACAACAGCATTGGTACAGTCTTCATCTGCGACAACAGTTATGACTGTCTCATTTGTAAATGCTGGATTACTTACCTTAGTTGAGTCCGCTGGAATCATGATGGGTGCTAATATTGGTACTACAGTGACAGGATGGATTGTATCATTACTTGGATTCAAAATGAAGCTGAGTGCTTATTCAATACCATTATTCGCCTTTGGAGTACCAATGCTATTTTCTAACAAAGGAAAAATCAAATACTGGGGAGAATTCATAATAGGATTTGCCATATTGTTCTTAGGACTTACATACCTCAAAGGTGCAGTTCCAGATCTTAAGGGAAATACAGATACATTGGCTTGGATACAGAATATAGCTGATTATGGATTTTTATCAAGAGTACTATTTGTATTTGTAGGAGCACTTGTTACTATAATAGTCCAATCTTCAAGTGCTGCCATGGCCATTACACTTACGTTTGTATATGCTGGATGGCTCCCTCTAGAAGTAGCTGCCGCGATGATTTTAGGTGAAAACATTGGAACTACCATTACCGCGGAGATCGCTTCTGTAGTAGGTAACACGAATGCTAAGAGATCAGCAAGAATTCACTCTCTATTTAACATCATAGGTGTTACATGGATGATCATTTTATTACCATGGATTCTTACGTACTTAAGTGGTTTTGTAGATAGCTTTTCTGAAATATTTAAGAAGGGTATAAAGATCAAGCAAGATAATCTAGATCAAGACAATATCATGAATACTTACAAGCTTGCGGCCTTCCACACCACATTCAACATCATCAATGTGATACTTATGTTACCATTTGTGAACTGGTTGGTAAAAATGGCAATCAAAACCGTCCCAGAAAAAGATGGTGGAGATGATGAGCATAGACTAAAATTCATATCCGCAGGTCTTCGCACTCCAGAATTAGCGACTGTTGAGCTACAGAAAGAGACAGCTCACTTTGGTGAAGTCGCTAGTAGAATGAGTGGATTTGCTAAGGAACTGATCAATGAAACAGATGGCAAAAAGCAAAGAAAACTACATAAGAAATTGCACAAATACGAAAACATCACTGATAAGATGGAGATCGAGATCACAGAGTACATTACTAAGCTTTCTGATCAAGAAATCACTCCTCGTACAAGTCTTAGATTGAGAAGTATTCTTAATATCTGTAATGATCTTGAGAGAATCGGTGATATATACTTCCAAGTTTCTAAAACAATCGAACAGAAGAACGAAAATAAAACATACTTCACTCCTGATCAAAGAAACAATTTGAATGATATGATGACTAAGGTTGACGAAGCATTCCAAGTAATGGTCGACAATCTAAACAATCCTCATTATGATCAAGTATCAAAAGAGAAGGCAGTAGACCTTGAATATGATATCAATAAAATGAGAGACAAATTCAGAAAAGAGAATTTGACCAGAATTGGAGAAGAGGACTACAATGTAAAATCAGCAATGATTTACAATAATATTTACTCTTCTTTAGAAAAAGTTGGAGATCATATTATCAACGTGACAGAAGCTGTTGTTGGAGAGATATAATTCAATCTACATTTAGAAATATAGAATAAGGACCTGCCATTTTTGGTGGGTCTTTTTTTATTTACAAAGCATCAAGATCTGTTTTAAAAAGCTCTTTGAAATCATAAATAAAAAAAACTTAGCTATCCATGCATCGTTTTTTACCGTATGAGCATATGGTATGATGTAGTTCGAACGACAACATTAAAAAATAAAAATTAATAATTGAGATGTTTACAGAGAAGTGATTTAAATCACTTTACTAATCTCACAAAAAAATAAAATATGAAAATTTTAAAATCATTATTCCTGCTAACATTTCTAGCCATGATTACATTCTCATCATGTACTAAGGAAAACAAAGGTGAAACAACACAAACGGATCCTGAAGTAGAAGTAACAGCAACAACAACAAATGCACTTGTAGGTGAAGTAACTGGAAGATCAGATGGAGAAGGTCTAGAATTAGCATGTTTTGAAATCGACACTCCATTTCAACTAAATATAAACGGAGAAAATGTAACAATCGAATCAGAAGAGGATTTAGAGGATGCACTAAGTGGACTAGAAGAAGATCCGAATACAAGCGTTGATTTTGTATATCCTATAACCATTACATACTCAGATGGAGAAACAAGTGTTATAAATAATGGAGAAGACTTAGGCGAAGCATTCGCAAGCTGCATACCAGACACAGGATGGGGAGAAGACCAAACTGGAGAGGATGCTTTTCCAGCTTTCTTAATAGGAGAACTAAATTCTTGTTACGAACTGGCTTACCCTGTAGCTTTAACTGACTTGGACAACAATACTTATTCAGCTGACACAGAAGATGAATTTATTGAATTATTAACGGAGAATCCAGAACTACTATTTACTTTTCCAATAAATCTTATTAACGAAGAAGGCGAAACAGTATCAGCTGATAACATTGATGGTCTTTTTGAATTACTTGCAGAATGTAATACTGGCGTTTATGAGGGAGATACTACAGGTACGGGTTTTGAATGTGGATTTGGAATAGGTAGCATCGGTTGTTATTCCATTGTATTCCCAGCGACAGCATTAGTTATTGATGTAAACGGAAACATTACAGAACAAACAGTAGCTGATGAAAATGCACTTTCTGCACTTCTCCTTGAAGGTAACTTTGCAGGATTTGGATTTCCATTGACACTTGCAGATGATGAAGGAACGGAGGTTACAGTCAATAGTGAAGACGAACTATATACAGCATTAGAAGCTTGTGGATTCGACTTTGAAGGGCCAGAAGGAGATGAAATAACATTCTTATTTTTTATAATAAATGAAAACCCAGATTTTGATTGCTACCAGATCAATTATCCGGTAACACTTGATAATGATGTAGAAGTAAACAGTGTAGAAAGTGCATTAGAACAATTAGGTATGGGTGCTGGAATTGCATTTCCTATTACAGTTACTCAGAATGGAGATACCGTAACAATTGCAGATCAAGAAGCGCTAGAAGCACTAATTTCTGGTTGCTAATCAAGTTAAAAGAATACTCGCAAACATGCGTTAATAATAATCAAGGGTGCATTCCTGCATCCTTGATTATTTCTTTTCATACATCGTCTTAATTAGACTCATCTAATACAAAGTCGATTTAAGAAACATTTTTGACTACCATTAAAACATACTATCATCCTTGGTTGACAAACTTATCATATCAAACTGTATAAAAGGAAATAGAGAAGCCCACAGTGCACTCTATAACTCTTGTATCTCCTATACTTACAGCATTGTATCTAGATACCTGCCGAATAAGGAGGATCAAAAAGATATCATTCAGGAATCATTTGTGAAGGTTTTTAAAAACGTCCATAAGTACGATGATTCAAAAGGAACATTCAATACTTGGTTGAGAAAGATTGTGGTCAATGAATGTTTGATGTATATCAGAAAGAATAAAAGATTGCCAATTCTAACATCTGTAGATCAGATACAAGAAACAAAAATGGTCAGCAATAATAAATATGATCAGTTGACAAAAAAAGACATTCTAAAAGCACTCTCTGGTATGCCAGAAGGATATAAGATTGTATTTATGTTGAACGTAATAGATGGTTATGATCATGGTGAGATATCCCAGAAATTAAACATCAAGAAAGAAACTTCTCGCTCACAGCTAGCTAGAGCAAAGAAATGGATGCAAAAAAATCTAATTGATAACCGTAAAAATATTGCATATGGACTCTTTTGACAAAAAAGTATCAGATATTTTCAATGCCGATAGTCACGATGAAGTGCCTGCAGAATTTTCATGGTCTGAAATGAATCAAGACATCTATGATGCACTAGACCGTGAAGAGTCCAAAAAGAGACCCGTTCTTTGGTTTTGGTTTGGCGGTATAACTTCACTTATTATTCTAGCGATTATCATATCGAATCTTACCTTTGAAAACTTGAATCAACCAGAGGCAAAAAACATAGATTCAAATAACAACACACTCCTAGAAACACCCAATTCTAGTATCAATAAAACAAAAGAAAATACGACTCTTAATTCAAAAGTAGAAGTTGTAACTGTAAATCAAACGATCACAAAAACAAAAAAAACAGCTAATAACATTCTTATTCAATCTAATCCCAAATTAGAATCCCTTACAGAACACAAACCATATTTAAATGTAAACAAACCTAGCTCTGAAACAACTGCAGTAGCTGCAAATCAAAGTATAGAATTAGCTGAAGGAGACAAGGCTTCGCAAAGCGAAGTAAACAATAATTCCTTCTTTTCAAACATAACGGATAGTGCTACGTCAAAGATTGATATAAAAACTATTGATCGGCCAAAAGTAGAAATCTATTCCTTGTTACTTAATAGACTTCAGCCTCTGGAGTATTATAGAAAGTTATCCAGTATCGAATGGATAAGTCAAGAGAAAAAAGAAAAAGTAGATCGTTTCACTCCAGAAACAAAAAGGGTGATCTCCCCTACCATATATACCGGGATTCTTTTGGGATTCGGCTTATATGATGGAGCTGATGATAGAGCTAAATATAGCACTTGGTTACCAGGGTACTATGTTGGCTTCCGTGCACCACTGCTAAGTGGCGAAAAATATAATTTATATACTGGGTACGAACACAGGTTTGCTGTTCAAAAATTTGAGATCAACACTACAAGAGAAGTACTAAGACCTATTAAAAATGCATTGGTTCATACTACAACTAATTCTCTTACTGGTCAACAAAGCCATACGCATGCAGATACCGTAGGATTAAGTACAGTAAAGCATAGTTACGAATATTATAACACCTTCAGATCAAACTCTCTTAACATAGGTATCCAAAGATCCGCTACTCTCGGTCCTATTGAAATAGGCTTATCTATTGGAGCATCATATTCATTTTTGGTACTTAGCAAAGGAAAGACAATTAGCAATAATTTCGATATTATCACCTACAACACAGCACAACCAATCTATCGAAAATCTAACTGGGGAATAGAAGGAGGAATCGATATAAACATCTTATTAAGTAAGAAATTAAAATTCAATCTTCATGCAAGAGGAGAACAATCACTTAACAACTGGAGTATCGAAGATAACATCTCTGTTTTGCCATCATTTGTTAAGCTTGGAGTGGGTTTAAATTATCGTTTTTAGCGATTACTTAGTACTGTATTTACAACTCGATATTGAACTTGAAAAATATTATTATTTTATGTTGCAACTTTAGCAGCGAAAATGAAGGTATGCTGCTCTTATAATAGTAAAAGATATATTATTGCTTTTGCTGAATGGCTAATCTTATTCAATAAAATAATTTTAGACCCTATTTAAAATTCAGGTATACAATACTTTATTAACAGATCTCTTTTGTTGATAAACTGCAGAAAAATCTTAGAAAGAGGGAAGAATTAAAGGTGTTATATATTCCGCTATTTTATTAAATAACAGAATTTAAAACATTTACAATTCTCAACAAACCTTTGTAGATTTTTCTACGTAACACCAGTATTCTAACATAGGGGCAATTAGCGCATTTCTAGAACTGAATAATATTTATTTTTTTAACAATTAATCTTTGCGGGAATTATTTTTAAACACCTAAATGCTTGTTTAACTACAAGTGTCTAAATATAATTGCATGAGATTTTTTGTCTGTCTTTTATTTATTTTTTTCATTACTGATATTTTTTCTCAATGTACTGGAACCGACTGTTCTATTTGTAATGTCACCGTTCAAATAACGGATACTAATTCAACACAAATAACATCAACTTCAACCACTGCGGGCACAATAGGACCTGGTAATGAAGCAACAGGAAACCCCTTACAAGTTCAAGCTTTTGATTGTGGAACCATCTTTTTTGAGCTGGATATAACATTTGATTGGCAGCAAGGAAACAATATCAATTGGATACATGGGGTTTCATTTGATGCATCTTCTGGATGGTCAAGTGCAGCGGGGATAGTTCCTGCAGACTGGCAATTTGAAGATGATATTACTGGAGACTGCTCCAATACAGCTTACAATATGGGAGGTTTCTACTTCGACGGTACAGGTAGTAGTTCAAATTGTGGTGGAGCAGGGGGCGGAGCTAATGATGGTGACCCCTCGAATAATTGGGGAGTTGATTGTACAACGGATTGCCCAACTTTTGGATTTAAGCTAGAGTATTGCCCAATTGAAGCAGGTGATGTAGAAGAAACAATCTCATTTATATTTACAGATGATGGAGAAACGGGAAATTGGAATATGCCAGCGGGATGCGTTTTTACAGTAAATATACCTATTCAGATATTAAGTTCAGGGATCCAAATACCAGAACAATTTGGACCTATTTGTAGTGGAGAATCTATCGAAATAGATGCCGGTGCAGGTTGTAATAGCTACGCCTGGAGTACAGGAGAAAGCACAAATGCGATTACGGTAAGTCCTGCGACCACTGCTATGTATTCTGTAACAGTAGGTGCAGGAACTTGCGAAATAATCGGAGAAGTAGAGGTTTTAGTAAATGAATGCTGCGAATCTGAAGCAGGTATGATAACAGCAACACCTCAGACATTATGCCCTGGAGAAACGACAGATATTACAATTACCGGCCATAATGAATCAGAGGGATATTTTACCAATATATTAATAGTGGATTCAGCAGATGAAATAGTTGATATTATTACAACAAGTACTGGACAATACACTTATGACTATTGTGGAGAATTTGAAGTTTTTGGTTGGAATTATTGGGAAGATTCTATCTCAGTAATGCCAATAATTGGAGACGATATTTCTGTAATTGATTGCATGGATGCATTAGAGTGTTGTGAGCTAATAAGTACCATTGTCACTTTTGAGGATACGGAGGCTCCTATGTTTGATAGTCCTCCAGCCAGTATCACTTTTAATTGTATAGATGAGGTGCCGACCTCGCCAGATGTTGATTGGACTGATAACTGTTTGGGAATGGGATCAATAAGTGGAATAGAGGATTCTTCAGTCACAGATTGTGATGGAGGTACAATAACTAGAACTTGGACCCTAATCGATAGCTGTGCTAATGAACAAACACATATCCAAACAATTACTATTGAGCCTCTGCCGCCCCCAGTATTTACCACAATGCCAGCAGATAGTATAATAAATTGCGATACCGCTCAAATATTCGTTCCACTAATTTTAGAATATACAAATTCAGGTTTAGGTGTTTGTGAAATTAGTGGCAATATTTCACCTATGATTGATGGCACTTTTGATGTTTGTGGAAGCGCGGTAACCTATACTTGGGAATTTACAGATGATTGCAACCGTACTATAACACATACACAAGTTGTAACAGTAGAAGAAGTCGGTGCAGCCAATGACTTTATTGACCCTCCTGATGATATTACAATTTCATGCCTAGAATGGCAGACGTTCACCCCAGAAATATTAAATTATTCAAATGATCAAATAGGAGCATGTGAAATTAGTGGTTCTGTAGATCCGACCACTACCGATGTTCATGAACCTTGTGGTAATTCAATTACTTTTTCATGGGAATTTACAGATCAATGTAACCGAACAATTATGCACAGTCAGGTGGTGACGGTAGAGCCAGCATTAGTGGCTGCATTTGTAGATCCACCTGCGGATATTACTATCGACTGTGATGAACTCCTAACATTTGCACCTGAAATCCTAAGTTATACTAATAATGGTGTAGGCAACTGTATTATTGAAGGAACAATCGACCCTGTTGGAGACGGAATGTTAGATACATGTGGCAATTCGGTAATTTACACTTGGGAATTTGAAGATGATTGTGATCGAATGATTACGCATATGCAAACAGTTACAGTTACACCAGTAACAGAAGCTGCATTCGTAGACCCTCCTGCAGATGTTACAATAAGTTGTGATGAATTACAAGTATTCACACCAGCTATACTTACCTATACCAACGGCGGTACAGGCGCATGTCTGATAGAAGGCACAATAGATCCAGTTGGTGATGGAACCTTAGATATTTGTGGTAATATGGTTACCTATACTTGGGAGTTTGAAGATGATTGTGATCGAATGATTACACACATGCAGACAGTTACAGTAGTACCAGTACCAGAATCTGCATTCGTAGACCCTCCTGCAGATGTTACTATTACATGTGATGAATTACAGACATTCACGCCAGCAATACTAACCTATACCAATGGTGGTACAGGTGCATGTCAGATAGAAGGAACAATCGATGCAGTAGGAGATGGGACGTTAGATATTTGTGGTAACATGGTTACCTATACTTGGGAGTTTGAAGATGATTGTGATCGAATGATTACGCATATGCAAACAGTTACTGTTACACCAGTAACAGAAGCTGCATTCGTAGACCCTCCTGCGGATGTTACCATAAGTTGTGATGAATTACAAGTATTTACACCAGCTATACTTACCTATACCAATGGCGGTACAGGCGCATGTCTGATAGAAGGAACAATCGATCCAGTTGGAGATGGAACCTTGGATATCTGCGGTAATATGGTTACCTACACATGGGAATTTGAAGATGATTGTGATCGAATGATTACACATATGCAGACAGTGACAGTAGAACCAGTACCAGAAGCTGCATTCGTAGATCCGCCAGCCAGTGT
>JAVCKV010422971.1:0-12508 GCA_032274145.1 Herpochondria borealis | reverse complement strand
TCTGTCATCTGCTAGTGGGCGACCTCGCTGTCCACGCCACCAACATTGTCCAAAAGAAAGCAACCAATCCCAACGCCACCTGCGCCTTCTCCAACTCGCCTTCCAAGGCACCCTCCATTGGAAAGAATGACCAGAACAATTCCACCGAATCCATCTGTCATCTGCTAGTGGGCGACCTCGCTGTCCACGCCACCAACATTGTCCAAAAGAAAGCAACCAATCCCAACGCCGCCTGCGCCTTCTCCAGCTTGCCTTCCAAGGCACACACTGACAATGATTCTGCCTAAGCAGTTGGTCAGCGCTGGGTGGGCAATCACACTGTTGAGCTCCTTGCCAAGAGTCAATTGCAAGTGATTGAGTCCTCCAACAATCCACAGGCTGTGGTAGGAGGAAGGATGGCAGATTGGGAACGTACATTGCAACCTGAGAACTTGAAAGGGTAGCCAACGACATGTCAGCAGGTCCTGCAAGCAATCGAGGCCTCCAACAATCCACAGGCTGTGGTAGGAGGGAGAAGGGCAGACTGGGAACGTACACAGCAACCTGCTGGCTTGACAAGACCACCAACGACGTGTTAGTAGGTCCTGGTAGGCGCACCGGCTGCTTAGTGGTGTGTCTGCTTGGCAAGAAGGGCACCAATGGACAACCAGCAACTGGCATAGAAACAAACACATAGGATGTGATTGCAATCGTTAGAACCAGCATTAGCCACAGTAGATGCGCAATCCATTGTCGAATGTGTGTTCGTGGAGCGTACATGGTTCGGCACTGCTCCTCCCAATAGGCAGCAGACTCTAATCGTTCTTGAGCAAGCCGGCATAGAGTTCTTTCTTCCTCCAGCCGTCGCACTTCATCCTCCTCGTCGAGAAACTGAAGGCCCAAGAGACAACCAAAGGTGGCGTCATCAGCATCGAGATCATTCTGCTCCTCCTCCAATCGTTGTCTTGCTTCTTCCTCGTTTGCTGCAAGGGTTGCAAGATACTGACAGCGCTTGAGTTTGTGCTTTGCAAAGGCGAGGAGTTGCTGTTCAGCTCGTAGATTGTTCTCATCCCAATCAAAGGTGTCATCGTCTGCAACGTGAAGAGTGTTCTCCAATTGATCAATGTGGAGTTGTCGTGCTTCTTGCTCGTCACGTGCAGCCTGATACTCTGCAAGTAAGCTAGCGCCGTGGGCAACCAGTGGATGGCGAGCATGCTGGGCTTGCACCTCATCAGCAGCGTCAAGATCGATGTGGAGTCGTTGTTCTTCTTGCTCATCGCGCGCAGCCTGATACTTTGCAAGTAAGCTAGCGCCGTGGGCAACCAGTGGATGGCGAGCATGCTGGGCTTGCACCTTGTTGTCAGCAGCACCACCAAGAAGATCAATGTGGAGTTGTTGTTCTTCTTGCTCGTCAAGCGCAGCCCGGTACTTGGCAAGTAAGCTAGCGCCATGAGCAACGAGTCGACGGCGAGCATGCTGGGCTTGCACCTCGTCGTAGTCGTCGTCGGTGGCGGCATGATCGTCACCAGAAGAATCATCAGGGGATGAATCATCTTCTTCTTGATGACATGGAACATGACTGAGAGAGTCAGTGTTCACTTGGAGATGATGCTCACAAGGCTGTACACTAGACGACTCGTTGTACGTAGATGATGTCTGATTGATTAAAGATGAGTTGGGTGAAAAGGTGAGAAAAGGACAGGAGCAAACAGAGGTTCCCCCCAAAACCCAACTGAAATATGTTCTCTCCATTGTCTTCTTTACTTACCTCATCAAGACCATCAAATTCCATGTCACGCCTATGGAAGCGATGTGCATTGTCCCAGTCAAGGGGCATTGTTGTTTTTGTTGTTGTATGTGTTGTATTGCTTGTAGCAATTGAAACCTCGTTTGAATCGTTCATTGTCGAATTTCTTCAAAGAAGTGAGAGCTTGTGATAATTCCACGACACGCTGCCTTTGAAGTTCCAAAAATTGTATGTGTAACCAGTATTTCGAAAACATGTTTGGTGACGTAAGGACGTTTTGTGTCATTCAAGCGGCTTTTTGAAGAAGCAAAGATGTCTTCAGGATTTAGAACAAGCCTATTTGCGCAAGCTAAGCCGGCTACTAAGCAGTGAACAGCTGTTAAGTACGAAAACGCCTTGAAAGATAAGACGGTTCCAACAATGCAATAGCAAGTCAGCTTTCTGCCTCGAGTTCAGTCTACACACATGCCCATGGCGTTCGTTCATGCCGGTCTACTGGGTTGAGGTCCTTCTTGTGCTCTCTCTTGTATTCACACCATGGCGGCTCGAAATTCGTGCACCCACATGACTTGGGCGGAAGCCAAGGCCAAAGTTGGAGGCAACAATGGTCCTGGAAAGAAGAAACCTATTCCTAAAAAGGTCACCCACAGCGAAGTGTTATTGAACAAGGTGGTGTCCTATCTGTCCTCCCTCCTGTCTCTTCATCATTCATCCTGTTTCGTTGTTGTTCTCCCTTGGACTTACCACCACGATTCCATGTGCTGGAGTTATGGGAAGAGGTGCATCTCGAAAGTTCCATCGATACTTGAGAATCGACATGGCACCTTGAACTACCGTGTACACGGGGAGAAGAATGAATGCCACGAGACTCCATGGAATCGAGTGTGTCGAAGTAGTATAGTAGGTCAATAGCGCGGCTGGAATCACGATGTACGTGAGCCACGATGCTACCATGTCATTGAAGGAATACTGGAAACGACCAGCATGTGGGTTGGGAACATCGGGAGGGAAGCGAGGAAGAAAGTCCATCGTCATGCGTGAATAGAGAAGAGGAGGAGGAAGTTGGCAATGTTGTTCTTTTTCAATAATTCCTTGACAATCCATGCGGCACTTGCACCTGGTTTTCCATGACTGGTCCAAGAAACGGCCCGTCCACCCATTTGTTTCGATAACGTCTTGGCCACAATTTCAGGAAGGAGTGCGGTACATGAATCACGAACCCCCACACCAATGGCCAAGGAATCTCCCAAGACGAGTAGGCGGAGTGGAGGTTGATGATGTGCAGCATCTTTCAATACAGCAGTAGCATGGTCGTCGTTGTTCGTCAACGTTCGACGCCATCGTTGACCTGCACGACAAGAACAAGCAGCAGCAGTGCTTGACTCTCGTTGGTCTTCGTCATTGTCATTGTTGTTCTCGTCTACTACGATGGGTTGGCGGATAAATGGTCTAGTTACAGAGCGAGTAGCTCAGACCGCGCCAGTTCTGATGTGAACTAAGTGATTGGTATCCATCAGGGTGGGCGGCGGGTGGGTGGATTCAGCTAGCTACTACAATCAGGGATGCTGATGAAAGAGATCAAGCGCTATGAGCAGGATGCTCTGTCAGGGCCTGGCCGACTTCGCCTTGAGCTTGAAAAAGGCTCCCTCCCTGGAAGGTAACCTCATTTTGGGGAGAGACATTCCAACCGTTCAGGGGGTGGGATTGCTGTCCAATCTGGATTTTGGCTTTCGAGGTACAGAATGTGAGGCCTACATTCTACAATCCACATTTACAAACTAGCTATGAATTTCCGAGCGTAACATGTGGGACATAAGCATCGAGGATCGAGACTTCCATCCAAATGGCGATCCTGGTCTTCGGTTTTCTGCCGACTTCAACACTGAAACGACTGTCGAGCTGGAAGCGGGCCAGGACTATCTAATCCGAGTCAATGGTCACACATCCGGAACACGCAGAAAGAATGAAAATATTCACCTGAAAGGACTTTCTACCGCCATGATGTGGACGCTCTCACCCATGGTGTAAACGATATATAAACCGATGGATAGATGCACGGTGTATACCTCTCTACAGTCGGAGCAATGCATTATTATATCTAGATATAAAATCAGCGGGTAATCCTGGCTTTTGAGTCCGGCTATGTGCATGGCGCGATCCCTCAAGGGAAAACCAAATCGTAAGTGTTAACCGTATGCTCCAAGCTCGGGGAAGAAGTCTTTTCGCATACGAGTCACATAGGCCACCAGCCAAAGATCGTTGTTGCATCAAAGGAGGCGTGATCTTGTCATCACCCATGAAATATGACTTATCGTAACCCAAATAAAGAGACAGCGCTTCCCATTCATCACTTGCCTTGTCCAGTATTTCCTTATCGGTATACACCCTTAAACCTTGTGAAAGAGCATTGCGTCGCATATTCTTCGTCACGAGTAGGTTGGCGACGGGGTGCAGGCATTTGGGTACAGTGTGAACAACCAAGTAGCTAGGCATGATGATGACAGACCTACTATGTTGTTGTTGATAATTTGTTTGTTGACAATTCCATCGTACTCCCAATGGTGGTGTTCCAGTACAAGGATTCTTTGCACATGATCTTGAATGCGGTCCCTCCTGTCGCCATTTCCTGGGGTGTCAAGTGCGCATCCAATTTTTGACGAGTCGGGGAACGGAGCAATGGGCAGCCAGCACAAATAAAGCTGGGTCTCATCGCCATTGGTAGTAATAGTGGCCTCGACTTGTCGTTTTGGGTTCAGCTTGCTGTACGAGACAGCGATCGCCGAGTAACTCAACTCTACTAGAGATACGCTAATTCGGGGATAGCCTGCGAGCCTCGCTAGCCTCTAGCTACAAGTTCGTCAACTTTTACGTCGCAAGGGTTGCCAAATCAGGACTGCCATTCTACATGATGGTCTACGAATCCTAACAATCTCGGCTGACCACATAGACTACTACGACTTCCTGATGTCCCTGTTACTTCTAATAATGCTACGTTCTTGTTCTCTAATCAATCTTTTTCGCAATCTCTTGTGCACCCGCCACCAGACACCCCGTCACTAACTTGACCGTCACAAAGACTCCTCCCACAATACTCACCAGTGAACTCAAAAAGACCAAGAGCGAGTCTCGCGATTCGACATGATGCACAGCCAGCGGCGTAAAGTCATAGGTCACTGCCAAGCCTGGTAGAAATTTGCTTCCCTGTTGCGCCAAAGTTTCGGGTTGCACAATGTGCTCTGTCACTGACATTTGATATTGATCGCGTGTTCCAAAAAAACTGGAATAGCGCGTGGGAATGAGTTTGACCACGACATTGGCCAGAGCGATGCCTCCAGCATCGTTGTGAACGACGTGGTTGTCATCCTTGAGGGGATTCTTCATCAAGGGAAAGTGTTCACCAAAGGTAATGGAGTGAATGTAGTGGCTGTTATGCATAGTGTGTCGTGAAAGAGTACAGGGTTAGCAAACAATGACTGACCCACAAGATTGCTGTTCAAGCTTGCACGTGCGCATCACGATACATACAGCTCATACTACACTCACGTTGTATTTTGCGACGTTGGTTTCGTACCCATCCCTCGCAGACCCATAATGAGAAAGGTTGATATTTCACCCCACGCAGATCGACTCAATCCTAGTGAAAAGGATCCTCCCACTTTTGGAATGTCATAGGATCCTTGAAAGGTGCATCCCCTGTGCAAATCATTTTGCACGGGTGATTTGTGTGATTCTCCAGTGGCGAGATGCCACTCGTTTAGAAGCATGGGTCGGGCAATGACCTTTGTCGCTGGTCCGTGAATGGTTCGAAATTTCGGGTCCTTGTACGACATGCCATCATGAGCCAAGTCCAATTTCGGACAGGGCAAGTGCGGAAAGGTAATGTGCAGCTTGAGCGGAATGTGACTGCCCGTGGCCTTTTTGGCGTCTAGTACAGGAACTGGATGCCAGGAGGAATCTGCCAGTGTCAAGGAATGGCGTG
Source organism: Herpochondria borealis (assembly GCA_032274145.1). NCBI lineage: Eukaryota > Rhodophyta > Florideophyceae > Ceramiales > Ceramiaceae > Herpochondria > Herpochondria borealis. Next base: position 6,803 of record JAVCKV010422971.1, on the reverse strand, counting down.
TGACTCCGGTAAAGTAAACATACATTTGACCGAGAAACAAGAGACCCGCGCAAAAGGCAGCCAGCAGGGTGATGAAACCACCGAGGGCCGACTTTTGTCGCAAATCTTCTCGCGGTTTGGCAAAGGCATCAATCTTTTTCCATGTCGCCATGATGACTTGGAATGTTTTATTATTGAAATGAGTGTAGAGCTTCTTTGCGTGTCGAGAGAAGAGACAAGAGCAATGAACGAGAGAGGTACGACAACAGTAGAAGATGCGGTTGGCTTCCGATGGTCATCGTCGTCGGTCGTCGCGCAAAAAAAGGTATCCCACCGCGACACTAGGACAGTAGCAGTAGAACAAATAGCGAGGTACGGTACTGAACGTAAAAGACTTTCACTAGAGTTCGTAGGCCTGTTTTGATGATTACTGGTCACTGTACATCGTCACTGGTCCTGGAGTTTCCGCTGATATGATGTTACAGGCCGAGCAGAAGTCTAGCTAGCCTAATATTGAATATCCTGCGGAAAGAGCACTATATAGAGGTGCAAAGATTCCGGCAGAGGTGCGGAAAGATCCAAAAGATCGCAACAGAGGTGCGAGAAAATCTAGAAGATTCTCAAAAGATCGCGCAGATCGGATTAAGATGTAAGAACTGCAGGATCCATCGAGAGGAGTTTAGATTAAAAGTACTCTGTCTAATAAAAGGTTGCCTAGATCTACAACATAAAATCACCCGGTCAATAACTGAAGGAGTCATTGCAAAACGTCCTGAGCTATTGGTATATGATACGCCCCTCTCCTAAATTTGCCGGCACGTGCCTCGGATTAGTTCTGTTGGAGATTATCAACTGCGCATCACGTAGAGCTCGAATGGAATGGAGATGTAATGGTTTCTATCTCATCACTGACTGACAACTTGACTAGTCTTTCAGTATCTCGTGGTTTTGTTCCATCACTTCACTTCACCGAGCCGCACGCATCAGGCACACGAAATCTACGCAGTGTTCATGACTTTCCAGGGCATCTGCAGCAAGGGCAATTCTCTCTGAGGGTGCTGTTGCAGTCAATAGAGGGGGATTCCAAGAGGAACAAGTTCGTGCAGACATCCGGAAAAGTACCAGTGAATGAATTTCCACTGAAATTGATGTATTCTGAAGCATCGCGGTTAGCAATCGGGAGACTATGTTCTGCAGAAACAAACAGAGTAGAACTTACGAAGCTCAGATAGTTGCAGTATCTCGGTCGGAATCGTGCCTGTTAGACGATTGTTACTGAAGTCAATGTGCTTGATATCTTCCCACACGCCAAAGTCGGTAGGTATTGACCCGGTATAGAGGTTGTTTCCAACATCAACGTACTCTAAGTTGCTCAAAGAGAATACAAAAGCCGGAAGGGTTCCCGATATCTGATTATTGTGCACATCAATAATCTCAAGGTTGCGAGCGTGTCGGTCAGTCAGGGTATTGTCTAGTTCCGGAAAGGCAGCATCATTAATCCTTCCTTGGATCTGATTGTTGTCCAATCGAAGCTCCTCCAGACTGCCCAGGTAAAGGAATCCGGCAGGTATGGAACCAGTAAACATGTTATTGGAGAAACGAAGCCTCTTGGTGTTGAGTCGGTGCCCAATGAGCCGGGGGTCCGCGACAACATCTTCGATTGTAGTTCCAGGATTTGCAATAACATATGCAAAAGCAAGCGCAGCGAGCTCTGTGAAATTCACGGCTTCAGGAATTTGGCCTCGCAATTGGTTGTTGCTCATGTCAAGCTCTTGTACGAGAGGGAGGTACTTGAACCATGTATCAGGTAGTGTCCCTTTTAGGTGGTTGTCGTTGAGATTCATCGTGATCAGAGAAGATAGACCCATAATCTGATCCGGGATTGTTCCGTTCATATTTTGTTCGTTCAGGCTTAGGCGAATCACGTGACCTGTTGCATTGCACGTCACTCCAAGCCATTCGCATTCACTGCTGGTAGAAAGCCACTTCTCGTTGTCAACCCATTCTTGTCCTGATGTTGCGAGGTACAGGGTTGCTAGTGTGTGTCGTTGCATTATTCGATACTCTTCAAGATCTAACACTTCTGCACTCATGGAGTTTGCGTCTTCAGCAACCCACCACAAGGCTAGGTTGTCTGGCCTGTCACATGAAAACATCTGAGTTTCAGTGGTAGATGTCAACGATGTCGCGGATTCTACAAGAGAATCATTATTGTAGATAACAGAATGCACATTCCTGTAGTTCTCGATAGTTCCCGTTGAAACATTCGTGATCTCATTGAAGCATTGACACTGCAAAGCGACGTTGGACAATCCAGAGGTTTCACAGATATTTGATCTTCCATGTTCCTCCTTTTGAAGTGCGCTATTGGCTCGCGTAAGACCAACGGCAAGCCCAACAGTTAGCGCGATTAAACTCACGAGCAAAAGACCGAAGTAGCAAGCACGTGTGCGACGATTGTAGCTCGCCACGACCACATCTGCACGGACGGCATCCGCAATGATTTCTCGACGGAGTTCTTCCCTGTCGATATTGACAGTTGGCTCGTCAGTGACCGCTACCGCTTTGATCAGTTCCAAGCTCTGTCTCAACCAATTTAGGCTACGTCTAGTTTCGCTGTTCCGCGACGAAGAACCGCCTTCCAACAAATCATGGTTCGAAAGATGTGAGGTGTCCCCGAACTCCTCGTCTCTGATATCATACGCTCCAGGTTCTTGAGGAAATACAGATTCTTGCTGCTGATCAACGGCTGGTGCATGCTGCAATGCTTTGCCACCATCCTTCCGTGTCACTGTTGTTGTGTTTGTCAGACTTCGATTCTTCTTGTCGTCAGTGGCAGGTGCATGTCGCAGTGATGCTTTCAGATTATGGCCGACAGTAGTGCAACGTGTCTCGCGACTGCGACGAGTAGGCCTCGCCCCTTTTGTGCTCCTCATCTTGTCAACAGTGAATGTGCTCATCATGTCAACAGTAAGTCCATCATCTTGAGCATCCGGGAATTCTTCTACAGGTGGCTCTTCGGCGTATGATTCGTGTTCACCATCAGTATGTTCTTGCAATTCTTTTACAAAAGGGGGAGCGATAGACGTCATCTCGCTCCTCTCTTCTTTCAGCATCGTTTCTTTCGCGGGGTCGACCATTATCGCTTCATCACCTTGAACATCTGGAAATTCTTCTGGAGCGTGCTCTGTGGCGAAACTACCGGCATCATCATCATCATGAGAATGCTGCCTTTCGTCGGAGCGCCGTGACCACTCAAGCCCATCGGATGGAATTTTGAACGACATCTCTTCTTGTTTTCAATACTTCTGGTATTTTATACCCAATGCCTCAAGGCTCAGAATGATCACTCTAACGGTGACACCTTTTTTACTCTTGGTGAAGCAAGCGAAGTTAACACGGCATCGCGGAATGGCGCCAAAAGTCGCGGTCGAGTGAATCAATCGCGGATTCAACTTCCGGGTTCTTTGTGTTCAAGGGACCATGTGTGCAAGCTATTAGTCTAGCAAGATTGATTCTCCTATCCTCTTCATCCTCGTGTATTTTCGTCTGTCCCAAATAGACTAGGTACGCCCTGGAAGGCTCTTGTACACAGGTCGGATCATCTTGTCGCACACTTCCAAACAGCCGTTTCTGACTTCGAAACATTTCTCAAAGGTCCAACATCATTTTATAGCAAGAGCTATTATAGTGCAGAGTGCGCGGCGTTGGGTACAATTCTTTCTCAAAAAGTGTGGTCGTTTCTTGAAGCCAACCCATCACGAGCAATAGGAACAAGTTCGGTAGCGTCTGTGACCTGTCTTTCTCCGGATCTCCGCTGACTGTAGTAGTGATTCCGGAGTAGCACAATCATCAGTGCTGATATTGCAAGAAGGACCAAGGATATCACCAGAATGACTTTTTCAGGAGCGACGACAAACGTTGCAGTCAGATCAATGTCCTCCTCCTCCAGCACCGCCGAGAGAAAAGCACGAGACACATTGGGAATCAGGTTCGTGTAGTTGCCAGAATGACCACTGTTCTTCCATATGCACAGCTCGGTGGGGAATTGACACGACACTCCAACTTGACAAATCTTCATATCGTCTTGGTGATGATGCGTCGTGGTTGATTTACAAGAATTGGTTTCCAACCATATTTCAAAGACTCGTTGCAATGACATGCACTGGTCAATGTCTTGAGGACTCCCGACCTTATCGTCGTCATGGTGTTCCTTTGTTGCTATAAGCCATCGCGCTCCACCACCGTCGTCGTACGCATGGTGGGGTCGCTGTCTTCGCTGCTCAGCATTCATCGCATGACACCACCCCTGCACTGGTACTTGGGTATCATTCTGCCCATGATGCATAAAGATTGACATTGGTTTCAAGTTTTCATAATTGTGATACTGATATCCAGCGACTGGAAGGATAGCCTTGAGCCAAGCAGGATGTTGTTGTCCTAGCAATGATGTCAGAAAGCCTCCGTTGGAATGCCCCGTTGCAACAACAGTTTGAGCGTCTACAGCAGTTTCGTACTCTTGCTGCAAAAAGTGCAGTATCGCTTCTATAAAGTCTGTTTCGTGAATGTTGTAGGCAATGGCATCGCCGCAACAATCGACGGCGTTCCAGCCCTTGAAGGCACCATCAGGGGCGATCAGCCACATATTCAAGTCTGTTGCTAGTGGTTTCCACTGTTCCAAGCTTCTTCTACTGCTGCTACTACTTCCACCATAGCCATGAAATACTAGCAAGACTGGACGATGTTCTGCAGTTGTTGCTGCAGGAGGATGCTTCACCCAAAAGGTACGCTCCATTTGATCAATGCCACCTCGAATCGTCCAAAATGTCAGGCCATCGCGCTCAGAAACCGCAACAACTTTCCAAGCATTGTTCTTTATCTCTTGCTTGGTCATTCTTGCGATCTTGCAGTTTGTTCTTTGCTCTATTATTGCAGGACAAGCGATCTCATGGTCGTTCGTCGCCCATCATTTTTGATGGTTGCAACGAGTTTCATGCTTTGACAGTGAATACGAAAAAGGGTCCAAGTGAATAAGAGAAAGTTGATAGAAATCGACAACTAGAACTCACAGATTCCAGATTTGAATTGAGTCGTGCCCAAGCCAATACGCATTGACATGCTACTGCAGGTTCATTTCTCTGGATCGATCGACCCCACTGGCCCAACAACCAAACCATCGTGATCAATGCATGCCAAGATGTTGTCGATGAAGCTACTTCTATCGGGTTTGATCTTTCTGAGTGGCAGCATTGTCATTATGCGGCTGGTGTATTATTCGTCTACTACTACTACCAACACTCCATCGTCGACTATTAGTACTACACGTACTAATAGTATTCCTAGTAACAATTATTCAACGTGCACCATCGAATCGCTCTACCCCAATCTCAACGACGACGACCAGATTGCTGCTATCCCACACTTCACTGAAGAGGACTACTCGAAGTTGATTGTCACAAACCCGGACGATGGTGTCACCACAGTGACGTGTGATTCATACTGCGATGGATTGGTTGGTTGTCACAACATGTGTTCCGGCGTTGGTATTTACAACGCCACAACTGTGAACTGCGGTTGCGACTGTGCATCTTCCATTATTATCAATGCAGAAACCGTGCATTGCAGTTGTTGTGGTGGTACAACTATTCAAAATGCCAAGGCCGTCTACTGTAGCGGCGAAGAAGACTCGTGCAGATCGGTGGACATTCAGGCCAACAAGGTAGTCGAGTGCAGTGGTGCAAGATCCTGTCGGTTTTCAGAAATTCAGGCCAGTGTCGTCGAATGTAGTGGTCCAGAATCCTGTGGGTCAACTAACATTCATGCCCAGCATGTTGTCTGCAATGGAACATGTGGGGCTACCTTTATCACCTCGGCATGTCTTGAGTGTGTCAATGGTGGGTGTCAGGGCCATTGGTGTTTCTGGAATGGAGCACCCTGCCCTTTCGCAGCACCCAAGACCTGTGTAGTCGGTGCGTCCGTCAAGGCAACGGGTCAAGTCAACCAGCAGATTGTATCGTCGCCAGGGCAACGAGAAGAAGCTGCGAGCAACTACACGAAGATTATGTTGGAGGTAAATGTTGAGGCCAACCAGCGAGACCCGACCTTGTTTCATGGCACGGTTCAACTCAGACAGGAGGATGAGTTTACTCCGTTCAAGACATTTGGCAGTACGTCCATCTTGTTGTCGTATGTACAGAAGGAATGTGCCATCATCAAGGGGAGGGGCAAGGTTGATGGAAGTGCAAACGACAAGTATGAATTCTCCATGAAACTCTGCGAGGCAGGCCATAACAATACAATGAGCATGACCATTGACAAGCCACCAATGAGACGTTATAGTCTTTATATTCTATCCAAGGCTACCCTTGAAGGCAGGGTCGATGTGAAATACCAGAATTTTGACAGTGTTCAGCAGGCGGCGATTTTCTGAGGTGCAGTGCAACTGTGCCATCTTCTAGTCTAGGAAGGGCCCCATAAAACTATCTGCCGTTGTGTGACAGCGGTCAGTCAACCTCTCTAGAGCGTGTCTTAATGCTTCCCCGTCGCGAGTGCCGCGCGATATTTTGCCGAAAGCGCGGCACTTGCGATGGGGAGTGTGACCAGGCTGGATTTGCAGAAACAAAGAGACTAATAGTTTGACTTAACGTTTGGCACTTTTCAGTCTCTCACTGCTTGCGAAACTGGGTTGATGTAATGTATAGACGACAGTGCCGATCTTTTCTCGGTGCGGCGATGACCTTGGGTGCAGCCTCTTAAAGAGCCTCGCACCCACAGATGGTTTCAATGAGGTTGGGGATAAATCCACACAGCTCGAGAGGCACAAG
>JAVCKV010422860.1:0-12510 GCA_032274145.1 Herpochondria borealis | reverse complement strand
TGTGGAGAAAGGTTGGGTTTATGCCATGGGACATGCTGGATGCGAACCGGATTAGCTAATAATGACTTTTGGAATGACGCAACCAGACCTCCAGTCCAGTCTTGTGACGCTATTATTCCCCTGACCGACACAAAACCTACTGTAGTGAAAACTCATCTTGTGAAGAAGGGTTGGGTTTATGCCATGGGACATGGATGCGTACCGGATTAGCCAATATTGGCTTTTGGAATTACCCAACCAGACCTCCAGTCTAGTTGAGTGACGCACTCTTCACTCTAGAGCTTTTACGACTTCCACGATCGCTAATTGCTTATATTTGTGAGCCCGTGCTACATTCAGCACTAAGGGCTATAGTCTGTGGCGTAGTTAGCCAATGTACACCTTCATGGTTGATGATGATGATGATTATAGGCCCAGGCTATTTCTGCTCATCTGGCTTTTTGACTTGGTCCAAGCTAATTATACCGTAACACATCACTATATAGAAGGTACTGTCGCTGGCATACATGAGGTGAAGGTTCTAAGATGCATCGCAGACGTCCAGTCATCATTGACATAAGCGATGAGTGAAGGGACCTGACTTTCTAACTAGCTCAAGTCGTACAGATAGTTCTTTGCCAACTTGCCCCTACCGTGACTCTTGATAAGCACCATTGCAGGGAGCTTATTGAAACATCCAAGGTGTCGGCTCGAGCCATGGTTAGATGACCACGGTTGAGATCAAGGTGTAATCCATTTGGGGTGTCGGAGAGAGGTATGTGTATCGGTTTCTTTGCCGACAATGGGAGAGGATCGAGCCAAGATGAAGGCGTCACTTTGGGTCAACATGCAATAGATCCTTTAGCAAAACAAATGCACCCCCTTTTCCAATGGCACGACTTAGTCAAGACGACCAACAGAAAAGGAACCAACGATTCGTCGCTCAGATATAACTGACTGGTCGGTTCTTTCTTGCATAATCCGAATAGAAAATATTGTCAAAAATCTCGGCCATACCACCCTCCACCGCTTTTTCCTGTTCATTCATGCTAAAGTGATTTGCAAACTCGTTGGTATACAAGTCATAGTGATGCTGCCCATCTTGGCGACCTTCCTGTAGTCGCATTCGAAAGACATGATCAGGAATGGTGGATAGAAAACTGGGTATAAAATACTCTGCCAACGCCATGATGATCTGTTCAATCACCAAAAGTTCAACGGTACTCGAGAGGTTCTCTGCAGCAAGCGTTTCCGGTAGTAGAAGGTGTCGGATTTGAGGTATAAATTGGGGCATCATGTAGACTGGTGGCAACGTCTTGTTGTTGCCGTGTCGTTCATACAAGGCTTTTACAAAGTCCACATCGTTGGTGGCAACAAAGATAGCAGTCACGTTGGTAATGGTCGTCGGTGCTCGAGAAAGGAGCTCAAACAACTCATCCCATGTCAACTCTGGTTCGTGCGAGTGCCCGTCTTTTCGTATTGTTGGAGGTTTCTCTCTTCTCATCTTTTCGAACCCTTGACACAAATGGTTCCAGAGTGCGTCATCATCGTCATTCTTGGTGGGACAGTTCAAAACTGGCCACGGCGGATGATACATCATGTCTCCACGTCGAATTTGTATGGCCAACAGGTTCTTAGTATTGCGCATTGCCAGCATAATACTCTTGGCCATTTCCCAATAGCGTTCATGGTACCGAAAGTAGATTTCATCCACATGCGGAAGAATAGAGGCTGGAGCGTGACAGTGCGTATCCACATATTCACATTCAAAAATGATGCAAGAGGAGTCTCTGAAAGGATCCGATGCATTGACTTTAAAATCGGGTGCATGCTTGAGCGGAATGATTGGACTGCCACTACACTGTGATGGAGTAGTTAGTTCGCCTCCTAGCTCCTCAAACTCCAACATGCGCTTGGCTCTGGGTATATCATAGAGTCGCTCCATGGGGATGCTGAAATTTTGATGCTTGTTGGGTCGACATCCTGCGTCATGCGGGAGTAGCAATGTTCGATTGTATTGCACCGCAAGGACTGATGCCATGTGCAGGCATTGGTGTTGATTGGCGTGTCCATTGTTGAAACGGTTGCGAAGCAACATCACACGCTTCCGAGAAGAAGAAGCATCGCTTGTTGTTGTGTCACCACGCTTCTCAGACGAGGCGACTGCAGTAGTACTCTTCGTGAGGAGCCTCGCTTCTGTTTGTCTCGCATCCCGTTCCTCTTGTACCGTTTGTATTATCGAAGCTATAGCTAGAAACGTTTCGTTATCCATCATTTCTGCAGCAACAGCACCAGCAGCCCCGTTGGCGCGATTGTACAATACAAACACGCGCTGTTCCGTTAGCAACCCACGCAACGCCATTGAGATGGCAAGGACCAGCAGCAGACCAAGACGGATCTCTCTCATTTTGATTGATGATGATGATAACAGTGGTGATGATGATCAATTGTAGTGTGTTGTCCTAACACCTTACAACTCGCTTATCTATTGCTCTTCAATCCTCTGTGTGATCAAAAGTGTTTTGCAACGGATACAACTCGAAAATAAGAACATAAAACACGTTCTGCGGCCATTCAACGGACAATTGTGAGTACCGCATCATGAAACAGGAGTTAAAACATAACGGTGGAGCTCGCAAGTGACATCTTTTTCGGTTAGCGAACCTCAGCTATACAAAGGTGGATTTGTTGCATCGTTTTTTAAAATCAAGGATGGTCATGGTTAGTAAGTACGTATATTGCTCCTACTTGTGGTGCTGATGATACTCACGGAGCAGTATGTGGATCGGGATCCTCATGATTTCAGTGAAGGCATTGAGCACTAGCAACACTATCCCATCGGGTCAGGGCATCACATGCCACCTCCCAACTCCTGTGCGTGGATGCCACCGGTTGTTCTTATTACGTTGGTGGTTAGGAGGACACACATCTGTTCCTGGACGACATCATTCATTTGACCAACCAAGCACTCATCCACTGCTTTTTGACGGGGGGTGTGTATCTTTTGCTTTATTTTATCATTCATCAATTCTTTGACGTTGCCAATAAATAATTATTATGTCTGGAGAACGAAGCTATGGGTGAGTCTGTGTTGGACCTCGTGATTGACCTTTTGCGCCTCTGCCGGTCTTCTAAAAACGCGATATTAGCGCGTACTCGAGTACCGTATCTAGTAGTGGGTACGCACGTACTCGTACTGACGATTTGAACCCGAATTAATCGTGCGACTGACTCCGAGTGAGTGAACAGACGAGAGGGAAAATGAACCCATTGATTGCACCATGCCATCACCCCACTCACTCTCTAGAATCAATTCAAGTACGATTTATTCGCCTCACCATGGCTGCTTTTATCAACAATTTACGAGTGATTCGTCTTGCTCTGTTGCTGATTCTTGTAGTCTCAATGGTATTGTGTGGGTTACTGGAGCGTGAGTTTCGTAACGACGAGGCTGCTGGTCTGCTGGATCATGATAACCAAAGAACACGGGAAGCGATAGAGTCCATCATGAGCAAGATTCAAGAGGAAAGCCAGCTGAAAGCTACTCAGCGTCGTGTTTTGTTGTTGCGCAATCGTCTCAATTATGGGCACGCCAATCAACAACAGTGTTTGCACCTGGCGTCAGCCCTTGCAGTACAGTACAATCGAACATTGTTACTTCCACACGATGCCGGATGTCGACCCAACGAACACCAAAACTTCAGTATTCCCATGAATCGACTGTATAACATACCCAGAGCCAAGCGCATGCTGGACTTTGAGGAATTGGCACTGGGCGAGATTACTCCATCGAAATGCAGTGACAGTCCAAACATTCCGTTCAGCCACACGCCAGATTTCAAGGTCAATGCATCCGATCCCTTCTCTGACCAAGATTGCATTATTTTTGATTGCGAGTGGGCTGCTACTCGTGTACACGCTCCTGCCTCTATTATTCCACATATTGACGAGATTTACTTTCGGTATCACGATCGGTATTGGGACATGGCAAAGGGGATCCTATCGCAGATTATAGGGAGTGGCAACAAGCACATTCTCGCCATTCAAATTCGACGGGGCGACATGCTTAACATGACATTGCCACCGTGGCCAGTTTTGAATTGTCCAGCAGCAAGCGATTGGATGAGTCGGTTGTGTCGACGATTCGATCAAAAGAGGAAGCAAGATCCGGAATCCGAGTTGACGTGGAACGAGCTCTTTCAACTCCTTGCAGCGACTACTACCAACGTTGACGCTATATTTGTTGCTACCAATGACGTCGAGTTTGTCCACAAGTTGTATGATGGACGCAGGACGTTACCACCCCTCTACATGATGCCCCAATTTATACCCCAAATCCGTCACCTTCTACTACTGGAAACGCTTGCTGCAAAACACCTCTCAAGTACCGTCGAACTCTTGGTGGTGGAACAAATCATTTTGGCCTTGGCAGACTACTTCGTACCCAGTTATTTATCCACGATTCCCGACCATGTCTTTCGCATGCGACTGTACCATGAACAACAACAACAGCGTGATCATGCTGTACTACAGCGAGAGCAGCGACACTATAACTTGTACGCGAACGAGTTTTCAAATCACTGCAAAGTGACCAAGGCGCAACAAGAGGTGGCAGATGCCATGATGGCCAGCGTTTTTGCAATCATGATGCATCCTGATTTTGTCAAAAAGAAACAATCCTCCTCTCCCACTTGAATTATGAATGAGTTCCTCCAAGAAACTTGCGTCACGACCTGTCTGTTCACATACCAGATGGTGCATACAGTCACGTTGCCTTTGTTTGCAAAGGAAACAACCGAGTACTGCGTAAGTTGCGCTGGAGGCAAGTATGCATAAATATGGACTGAACTAATAGATAGGAACGTACGCGATCATCGTAGTTCAACATAGCCAAGGAAATACAGTGGGCTGTTGTGATCGCTGGACACCTTATGTTACTCGTCAGTACATGGGTACAAACAACACCGGTCGGACACGACTTGACACAGCTTAGATGGTAGTAGACTGACTCAGGGTAGTCTGGTCCAGAGATATCTTGACCTTCCCGTGCATGATTCCGTAGCTTCCCACAACTCCCGAGGCAGGACAGCCCTTCTCTCCACTTGTCTTGGTCACAATCCTTGAAAACTGTGTACAAGTCGCTCTCGAGTGAATCGAAGGCTAGATTGCAACCTCAAAAGAAAAGGTATCGAATCCCAAAGACATAAAAAGGACGGCCAGGACGAGGAGAAGATCACATATGGAGTTCCCACAGCAGACAATAGCTACCGAGTTGCTTCTAGCGTAGTAGAACGGCGGCGCCGGGCGACAAGCATGATCAATGCTGTCAGGCAACGTCGCAAATGGATGCAACATTTGTGACAGGCAGGGTGCGTCTTGCTGTTTGGGCACATGAATTGTTGACACTCCCGGTGTCAATCGGGATCGTGCTAGGTATCCTATTTTTGTTCGAGAATGTGTGACCATTATCTCGTGACGCACAAGGGTTGGCCCAATGCGTTGGCTGGACACGATGCACGTCAATCACGAATGATAGTGCCTTATGATATCATGCTGGGTAGTAACAAGCGTCGTGGCTGAATGATTGCAGACCTGTACTATCTGAAATAATACAGCCTTTTTTGTAAGTAGCATGATATTTATGACTTATAATAGGGCTTTGAATCATACAGTTACGAGGAACATAATATTATCCATTTTGTCCCAGTGCGATGTATGGTGCAGAAGTAGTTGAAGTGCAATATGGATATGTCTACGCTACCCGAGCCATACAGGTTCTAGCAAAGAATTCCCGTCTCATCGCGCCGATTTCCGATGCACATGTTCACATGAGATACAGTAGGATGAACACAACATAGAAGGCAACCTCGATCCTTTTAGCCTTCGTGCACCCCCACTCAGAACGAGAAAGCAGCTTCAAACCATGAAGAGAGCTCACCCAACAGGATCGTCAACAAAGTGTAGCGGAAGTGAAGGCCTTGTTTCGTTCTTATCTAGTTCAAGACAGAAACGGAAAATGCGAACCCTGAAGACAGCACCATTCAGCTTTGTGTCTCTTGTATCGACGATCGTGCTCATTGAGATTACGCTGATTGTGAAAATGCTAGGTTATCTCAACCTCAACCCAGTCTTCCTGCATTGCTTCGTTGATTGTGAGAAATCAGCAGCGGCAGCAAAGCCTCAACTTCCACGTGCTGTTGTTCCCAGCACGAGCAGACAGATGGAGCGTTCGATGATGGAGGAGAAGGCGACAGAGAAGTTGAAAGAATGGTATCCAGAGAAGAGTGATTTCCTTTCGTGCTCCCAACATGAATGCAAGAACATATCATCCGACCGAGTCTGGGCGTACAATCCCTGGTCCAGCAATATGTACCTCTGCGGACAAACGATCGGTCCAAACAACGTGACGGAACTCGTGGAAGATTGTCACGAGACGCCTTCTGTCTTTCTGGAGCAGCCAAGATTGGGAGATACTCAACCAATCACAGAGGTGATCAAGGTGAAAACCATCGGACGCCGCACCAGATGGGGAAAGAAGGTAACGGAGAAGTTCTTGACGCCCAACTGTACCGTCCCGTGTCGATTTGTGGATATTGGTGGGATGCCCAGAGACTTGACGGTCGAAGGAACGAATTGGAGAATCATCCATACGTTAGAGTCTTCTGCTCATTACAAACGTACCGAAGTCCAAAAGGACGGGTGGAAGTCTGACACCTACTACTCTACAACGTCCTTCCAATCAGAGGTACGTGTCGATGCTGTGCTGAACGGTTAAAAGCAACCCCCTACTCAAATCACTGATGTAACATTTCTTCTCAGATCCCTCTTCCCTACTTTTGGCTGGATATGGAGATCAAGACTCCACCAGTTGACTACGACAATGTCATCAAGGGAGCTTCCTTCATCGCCAACAATTGCCGTTCGGTCATGAACAATCGCACGGGCATTGTGAAGGAGTTGATGGATATCATTCGCGTCGACTCGTTTGGGAGATGTCTCCACAATGCAGAGCCACCGGACGGAGTTGACAAGGCAATAAAGGAAGACCTACAGAAACCCTATCTCTTTCATTTGGCCTTTGAAAATGCCAATGTGTTGGATCACATCACTGAAAAGATGTGGGGAACTCTCTATTCAGGCACGTTGCCTGTGTACATGGGCGCTCCCAACATCAAGGAGCTAGTGCCAGAAAATAGCATTATATCCTGGCACGATTTCAACTCGACTCGAGCACTGGGAGAGTACCTCAAGGTGGTTGCTGCAAACAAGACACTCTACGACTCCTACCACAAATGGAGATCAGAGCCTACTCTACCCCAACGCTTTGTCAACAAGTACAACTTTACATCTACACACGCAGCATGTCGTACTTGTAAGTGGGCGTATGCTAAGCAACGGGGGCTGGGGTGGGATCACGAGCAACAAGATATGAGGCCACTGCATACACCTCGACGGCTATGTTTCGACCGCGCCTCGTCTGGTTTCATTGTAGAACCGTTCCGCGAGATACTGGCAACAACAACAACAACAAGACAAGAAGGCGGGTCACTAGTAAGCACCGCCGCCGGTGGTGACTCCCAGTGTCATCACGACGAGGACCACCATGTGCCGAAGGTGACAACATTGATGGGCAAGAACTTCTTGAAGCGAACCGCCTCGTACCATGACGGAGTCATTGACATTCTTTTGGAAGGACCATCTTCCGAGCCGTACCGAATATTCTTACCAGGAATGAAAACTACAGCAGAGCGTCGGTTGCAGGACAACTTGTACCAGATACAAGATGAGTTGTCTCGCTCAACTTTTGTTGTGGACAACGATACCGTTGTTGCAATATCATCATCGTCTGCTGCCGACGGCGTGGTTGTGAACTTTCACACCGCCCAGCATGCTGGAACATCTGGAGAGTTGAAGAAAAGACGCATCAGAGTCATCATGGAGGATGTGGATAAGCTCCATGAAGGTGCTGACAAAGCTATGAGCTATTACGGCAACTTGATGGTTGCCCAGTTCGAGAAGCCACTGCAGTTCTTCAAGTCCTCAACATGAAGATGATAAAGAAGAAGTGTCCTCCAGCACAACCACATATATTCTTTTCTCGACACTGACGGTATAGATACATGTTTTACCAGTTCGAGAAAGCCCCCCACTGCAGAAAGTCGTCTACATGAAGATGATAGTGAAATGTCGTCTAGCACTATCACAACAGCACTGTTCTTTCTCGACACCGTATAGCTTACGGTTAGTCCATCTGACGATCGACCTTCCCTTCCATACTAGTATAGCAGGGGTACTGTATGGAAGGCATAGAGTGAAAGAGGTGCATGATCGGTCAGTGCGACCCTTACCTTTGGCTTACCATACATAAAGCATAAAGTACAGTGTGCCACTCCTTATGAGTGATGCAGCAGCAGGAGGAGAGCAACAACCAAACATACTACGCGAATCAGCAGCTTCAGCATTCACTGTAAGACTACATGAATGAATGCTCGTAGTACGTTGCTGTGCCGAAAGGCAGCAAACGTGAACATGTTTCGCTTGCGCGATCTTCGTGATCTCAGTGGTTGGAGGAGGAGGAGGAGTGGAGACGCGTTCTTCTTCCAAGGAGGGAGAAGCAAGCAAGCAAGCAGCCCAATGTGCTCGATCATTATTTAGCTTGGCAGTAGTAGTAGTATAGTGTTAGTCCTCCTCTCCTTTGGCGCGCGGACGGCGGACGCAGGTGCTGCTGAAAGGCACCACAACGCTATACGTACGTTACGTACGTAGCTACGACCTCGAGAGTATCATCGCAGCGTTGCTGTCTCTAGCTAGGTGGATCATGGTCGCAATATAGCATATTATAATAATAATGAGGCCCGTCGTCGTCTTACTTAGCTACTACGCATCAATCGCCGATCACCCGATAGACGTCGCAAAAACGTTGAACATACAAGATTCCAAGTTCCCTATTTTTCGATATCTTCACCACCCTTCATTTTTCAATTTTCAATTTTTTGATCTTGTACCCATCACAAATTATCGTCGTCGTCGCCATCGTCGTTCACTCTCTTCTACTACTCTCTCTTTTATTACTACTATATACAATGGTTTCTGAAAAAGCCTATCCATTGGCAGATGCCGATCTCACCATTGCCTTGTTGGATTTGGTCCAACAGGCTACCAATTACAAACAATCCAAAAAGGGGGCCAATGAGGCCACCAAGACGCTCAATCGTGGTATTTCCGAATTGATCGTCATGGCCGCCGATGCGGAACCCATTGAAATTCTACTCCACCTTCCACTGCTCTGTGAAGATAAGAATGTCCCCTATGTCTTTGTACCAGGGTACGTGTGAACGTGCTTGCGAACGTGTTGAATGAACATGTTGGGGCATGAGATTCTCGCGCGCACAACTCACACACCTACTCTTCTTCCTCTACAGCAAGGTTGCACTCGGGCGTGCTTGTGGAGTATCTCGTCCCGTCATTGCATGTTCGATTACCACCAATGAAGCGTCTCAACTCAAGACGACCATTGAGGGTATGAAGATTAAGATTGAACAGCTCTTGATTTAAGAAGAAGGCAAGAAGCAGAGTTGTTGTTTGTTTGACGATGGGGATTTAAAAAGTGAGATTGAGTTTCAGTAAGTACTTACTGGAGCTCTTTCGGGGAAAATGACTTTCATTATTTAACCTCAACCGGGGAGAGGGAGCACAATGTATGTGTTTCTCTCTCTCTGGAGGAGGAGTTGATGAATCTCAGTGATCAGACTCTAGAGATGCTACTGCGTGATGGATTGTATATCTAGACGAGTGAGGGAGGAGACAAGAGTTGCAGGGGGGTACTACTACTACTTTGTAATTCTAGGTTTTACTGTTGGAGCCTATATACAACAACCGTCTTGTGTTTGTGTGTATTCTTGTCAAGCGCGCTGTGTTGTACCATATCCTTGTCGAGAGTCAGTCGTCGTTGCCGACCAACAGAGAGAAACTATAAGCACATTAGACGGATTGTGTCGACTGATGTCATTCGAAGAGCGGTATTAGTACCCCCTCTTGCTGCCTGCATAATATGCATTTGCCATCAGGTGAGTGTAGCTAGCTAGCTAGCTAGTAATACCATCATCTCTGATGGTGGTGAGTCAGTCTTTCGTCGCCAAACCGAGACACAAGAACGAGTGTACAAAATAACATCCACAGCGCGTCATTTGAAGCGGTAGGGTCCCCTTCCTTCGTACTTACCTTATGCCTGGTTCAACACTAACTCTTTTTGTGGTTCTTCACTATTATATATATATACAGTACACATATAGTACCATCCATCACTTGGTTGTTGAAATCAATCCTCTACACTAGAGTGTATGCATGTGCCTGGTGTGCTGCCGCTGCAGACTACCCTCGAGCGACACTCGTCTTGATATACCACGCGCGGCCTAACTGCCGCCGCCGCTCTGCTGTTACTAGTTCGGTCTGTACGCGCACGACTGAGGCTCAAAACCATGTCTAGACTGTAGGGAGCTCGAGCAGCCATCTTCTCAGCAGACGTTACAGGATATACCTTTCAGCCCGACTCGTCGGACGTATTGTACATACATTTTACTATTTCATGACGAATGAGAAGGAACGTGGTGGTGCGCGAGAAACGGATATCGTAACGGATGACGCAACTGGTGAGCGGCGACTCTTCTGTAAAGACACTATACACAGTATGGTATCTTATGCTATTATGTAGATCTACTCGCGTATATTCACTCTTCGTATCGTCGTTGTATACCCTTCACAATAGCTTATTTCCTTTTCTTTTTCGAGCCCTTCTCGTTTCCATTCATGTCAGTATCCGTCGGCGTTGTCAAGTTCTTTGGCTTTTTCGACTTTGGTTTGACGTCCTTCTGTTTGGGTATCTCGTTTCCATTCACGTCAGTATTCGTCGTCGTCGTCGTCGTCATCAAGTTCTTCTTTGACTTTTTCGACTTGTGTGGCGGCTTGGCGTTCTTCTGCTTCGATGGCGGCGACTTGTTCGAATCGTCTTTGCTGCTAGTAAGCATTACGTCGGATGAATTCCCGCCATCTCGCTCACTCCGAGGCTTTTGAAGAGTCGTGTACTGTTCCTCCAGATATCTGTAGAGGGCGGCACTTACATTGACCCGTGCGCCGCCCCCAGTCTTTCCTGTGTTCGTGGTGCCACCCCGATTCTTGACACATTTTTCAAAGAGAATACAGTAATCCTTTCCGTATTTCTCATCGAGCGGCGTACTGCGACTTTTGTCGGCAAGGACATCTTCAACGTGAGCATCATGGTCGTGTCTGAGTTTAAGAGCCCTGTTGAAAAAGTCAATATTTTCATCACTTCGATCTTGGCGACAAAAGTGTCGAAAATGTGCGTAACCTTTGTTCCCTTCTTGAAACCAATACGCTGCCTCTTTAATGATGCTTTCATCGTCATTCTTCACGCCAACTCTTAGATAAGTGCTGGCGCCACCCAGCTCTTCAATGTTGGAAGTAGTCGCCTTATTCGTCTTTTCGAGACGCGTGAGCCATTTAGTGTACAAGGTTGTGACAGCTTTCGGACTATCCAGCTTGGCTTGATTGCCCTTTTCGTTTTTGATTTCTTTCACGAAGCGTGCGAAGCAATCTGCAATCATATAGTCGAGCCACACCTGGTAGACGAGCACATCCATTACCTCGGGGAGTGTCAAGGCGGCGAGTTTCTTGCCGTTCTTTGTTGAGGGGGCCGTGAGACCCTTCAGTCTTAGGGCTTGAGTAGTTGGAGTATAATATGGTACATGTACTTTGGAAATGGTAGCTTTCAGAATGTCCATAGCGCTTTTACGCTTCTTCTGCTTCGTGGGCTTGTTGTTTCCGCCGCTCTCGCTCTTGCTGTTCTTGTTTTTGCTGCCCTTCTTCTTGGATGTTTTACTGGCGTTTGGCTCTTTTTGTTTCGTTTCCTTGCTCTTGAGCGTTCCTATCTTCTGTACGTCCTCCTTCCTTCTCGCATTATCTGGTCGAGCCAGATCGCACGCTCTTGGAACGCTTCGTCCGTTTATCTGATGATGACGGCCTGGCCTAGTGCTGTTATTGATATCATTCAAATGGTCTGCACGACGGGCCCTAGTAGGAGGAGTAGACATGTTACTGATGGTAGTGTTGATGTTGTAAAGTTTCTTTTTCGGTTTCAAATTGTGAGCTCATCAAAACTAACTAGCTGCCCAAAACAGGGGGAACCCTGTGACTGTGAAATTTTCAATCGCAGTTCGCTGAAAAAGTGACCACGCCCGCGAGACCCATACCGCGGCGTCCTCCCGAATACGTGCCTGCGCACCCCCTACCTGCAGCACTTGAGTGTACTTATTTTCGTGTCCATTATTATAGTAGGCCTATTAGCAACCGCACTTTTGCTTCGCAGGGTAATTCTAGAGGTGTTTTACTATTTGAACGAGAGTCCGCCAGTCGATGATGCAATTTTCTTGGTCGTGTTTTAGACACAGTTTCGACCGCATGGGTGCATCTTGTACAGAGCCGTAGTACCGCTGCTACAGTACTCAGCACTGGACA
>JAVCKV010422639.1:0-12510 GCA_032274145.1 Herpochondria borealis | reverse complement strand
GGGGGGGGGGGGGGGGGGGGGGCCTGGGCGGCCGAGTTCATGACGGCGGAGGCAGTGATGTTGGAGTCGGAGGCGATGGCGATGGCGAGTGCGCGGGTGAAGGGCAAACTGCGGGGTGGCCAGCGGAGGATCGGCGATGGTTTCGTTTGGCGTTTTGGCGCGAAAACGGAGCTCAGAGCTGTAAGCAGGACGCAGGGCTGTAAGCCACAATGATGTGGAGGCCCTTATTTAGTGTGGTGGGTGTGGAGGGGAGGGCGAGCACCTGGCGCGCGCGCTCCCCCTGCCAAAAAATGCGCTGCTGCGACGACCTCCCCGTGCGCGGAGTTGGAGAGGGCAAACGTTGCAGTTCACGTCGACCCTTCCTTGTGAGCGCCCGCCCCACTCGATTCACCGACATCTCCACCGACATCTCCATCGACATCTCCATCGACATTTTCACCGACATCTCCATCGACATTTTCACCGACATTTTCACCGACATTTTCACCGGCATCTTCGCACGGGGTGGAAGGTGGCCAACCGCCTGCAACCTGCATTCGTCGTCGCGCATCGGTGTGTGCGGCATGCCCCGCGACCCGGATCGTGCGTCTTGCAGTCGCACTTAACCCCAACTCCACCATGTCTTCTTCCCCGCCTCCCGCCACAACACACCCTTCCCCAGCTATGGCCACTGCTTTCCAACCGCCGGCCTTTCTCCCCGTCGCATTCAGTCCACCGCACACACGCCGCCGTACAGCCTCTTCCAAACTCGCCCGCCACCGCGCAGCGCTTCCCGCCCGTATGTCGCTCCCATTGCCGCCGCAACACGTTCTCCTGTTCCGCCGCCGACGCACGGCCACACTCGCTTCTGCAGAGGAGGAACTTGTCATCCACGGCACGGCGAAGACCAGCACCGAGGCAACCCCGAAGCCACTACCGCCGCCGCCGCCGCCGACCCAGGAGGAGCAGTTCGACTTTGTCGAACAGAAGTCGCCTTCGCCAGACGCGGCTCCGTTGGATAAGCCCTCCTCGGTTCCAGTTCCAGATGCTCTGCCTCCGCTTTCTGAGACTCAGGCCGCCCCGTCTGCTGCCAATCCCGCCCCGCACCCTTCGTCGCCTGCAAAGCAACAGACCCCGCGAGTCGTAAAGCTACTCCCGTCACCGGCGGCCCGTCGCATTGTGAAGAACATGCAGCGCGAGACGACGCGTCTCATCGTCGAAAGTTACGACGCCTCCACCCTGCGTATTCCGTCCGGTCGCGAGGCCATCACTGTCGCATGGGAGGTTGCCATCGTCATCACCCTGCTCGTGCTCTTGCGCGCAGGTGTATCGAGCACGCTGCGCTGGATTCATACACGACTCAACGCCACTCGCGGGCTCCAGAGCAACATCCCGTACGAGGACAGCGTGTTTGAGTGCATGCAGCGCCCCCTCGAGTTTCTCAGCCTGTTCACCGTGGGCACGGCGCTTGCAGAGGTGGTTAGTCGGCCACTGGCTGCGACAGGTCTGTTGCGCCATATCCGCAGCCTGCGCGAGCTCGGCATCATCATTGCGGCGACCTGGTTTCTGCTGCGTTGGATTGACCGCATTCGGTCGCGTTTTGCCGTGGATAAACGAATCGACAAACCGCAGCTGGACGCGACGTCGCGGTTTGCAAAGGTGGCGACGTTTGTTGTGTCCATGCTGATCTCGCTCGACACGATCGGCGTCAACGTGCAGGCCGTGTTGGCGTTTGGTGGAATTGGAGGTGTCGCCATAGGTTTTGCCGGCCGCGAGATCATTTCAAATTTCTTCGGCGGTTTCATGATCTACGTCACGCGCCCGTTTACCGTCGGCGAATGGATCAAGTGCATCGAGGAAGCGCAACTCAATGGCACTGTTGAGGACATTGGATGGTACCTCACACGGGTGCGCACGTGGGACAAACGCCCGCTGTACATTCCCAACTCGCGTTTCTCCACACTGATTGTGGAGAATGGGTCGCGAATGGACAACCGCCGCATCATGCACACGCTGCATCTGCGGCTTGAAGACCTGCCAGTGGTGCCAACAATTCTGTCTGAGATGGAGGCATTTTTGCTGAGCCACCCGGCTCTGGACACGAAGCAGCACCGTATGGTGTATCTCGACGGGTTTGACGACTTCTCGGTGCGCATCTGGTTCAGCTGCTACACCAAGTCGGTGTTCTACTATGACTTTCGGCGCGTGCAGCAGGAAATGCTGCTGAAATTCCACGAGATCGCACGGTCCGTTGGCGGGAAACTTGCGACGCGCAATACGCGCGACGTGCGGCCTGGCGTGGATACGGACCGATACGGACCGCTCGGGATGTACGCGACGTACGGACAGCCGCATGTGGACGAACTCGCTCCGGACGCAAGCCGGGGCCAGGCCGCCGCAGACGTACCGGGCTCGCCGCCGTACCGCAAAGTGCGAAAGCCGACGGACCCCCTGATCATCGACCGCACCAACGTCGTCAGCGCGCGACCCGCACACAGCCGCGTGGACGACAGTGGTGACGTCGTGAACGGGGAGCCGACGTCGACGTCGGCAGCAGCGGTTGCGGCCGCGGCGACAGCACTCGTGGCTGCACGACGGAATGCGTCGCGGCTCGAGAAGGAGGGAGTGAGAGGCGTCGCGTCGGCCCCCGACGGCGCAACGGAGACGTCTGCTGCTGCCCCGGTGACTGCGGCAGCGAACCACGGCGGCGCGGGAGAGTCATCGGGGGCTCCCACTACGGTCGTGACGAGTGACTTGGTGGCGCCTGGGGCAGGGTCGTCACCTGGAACGACAGCAGCAGGGGCCGGCAGCTCAGTCGGGGTCGGGGTGACCACGGCAATAGGATCCGGGACAAACGAAGGGGACGAGGCCGAGGCACAGGCGAACGGGGCGGAGATGCAGATCAGTGCGGCGCCACGACGCAACGCGAGTGACGAGGGTGGCGACGCAGGAGTGGCTGCGTCGAAGAAGGGCACGGGACGCGGCCCCGGTGACGGCGAGACGGCGACGGCGGCCCCGGCGACACAGGGTGTAGCGCCAGCAACGCCAGCGGCAACGCCAGGCGTAGGACCGGCTCCGCAAGCAGCTGGTGCAGCAGCGGGCGGCGGCGGTGGGGAGATGCAGATCAGCGCGGCGCCGCCACGCGCAGCAGCCGCGGCGCCCTCCGGCGCGGCGTCCAGCAACGGAGCTGCGGTGCCGGTGAGCGGCGAGGGCGCCGGCAGTGGCACGGACGCGAAGGGCGAGCACGCGCCCAGCGCGTGAGCCCAAGAGCGAACAACAAACAAATACGAAAAAAAACACTCCCAAATAGTACTCATCCAAGCGAAGATTGTTTTACACTAACAGCCTTAAATCCAAACCAGACAAAAGTAGAGTTGTCTTTGATTGCCTGGCCCACAGGTATCTTTAAATATTTATTGCCATTGGTCAAACCTCTGTTTGTTAAGCGAGTAGAGCAGGATTTGAAAGGGTTCAAAGCTTTTGTTGAAGCGCTTTGATCTATTGTTATATCTTAATTCTGCTGACCCGTTTACTGAAATTCGTCGTATGAATATGGTGCGGAGGCTTATGTGCGCCTATTAGTTATGTCCAATTTCCAGTATTTTTCAAGAAAGATTTAATTCTCTGGATAATATTTCATACAGAATTGTTGAAATCTTGAAGGAAACATAAAAAATGAATATTGGGTTTCAGATTTTCACTAAACCTAAAAAATAAGTTGCATCTATGAAAAACACACTTTTAGTATTACTATTTCTAAATATTCCTATCTTTTTATTTCCACAGTCTCAAATAACAGTTATTGAAGAAGCAGAAAAGTTATTCGAAAATGCGAACTACCTCTTAGCGATTAGGAGTTATACTAAAGCACTAGACGCTAACAAATCTGATTCAATAAAATATTACTTATACTACAAGAGAGCTTCATGTTATGATATACTTAAAAAGTATAAAAATGCAATTGATGATGCATGGCAAGCTCTAAAAATTACTCCTCAAAATAAAGACTATACTTTTGTAAAAGGAAATGCATTTTGGATGATAGGAAGAATCTACTCTAAATATGATGAAAAAGAAAAAGCGCTATCTTATTTTAAATATGCTGCTAAAATTTTAAAATCTCCCTTAATTATTAATAATGTAGGATATAAACAAATGCAATTAAAACAATATTCCAAAGCACTAAAGTCTTTTAATCAATCAATAAAACTAAACTCTAGCCTATCATATTCATATAATAATAGAGCGTTAGTTTATCTTAAACTAAAGGAAATTGATCTTGCAAAAAAAGATATTATTAAAGCTAAGCAACTTAGCCCAAAGAACCCTTATATTTATAAACATAGCGCCTTAATTTACCTTTATCTCAATGAAAAGAAAAAAGCTTGTGCAGAGCTTAAAAAAGCTAAAGAGTTGAATTATTCTAAGTTTGGAAGTGAAGCAGACGCTGATGAAGTAGATAAGTTACTTAAAGAAAATTGTGGTGTTGAAGAAAAAAAGAACAGGACATAATCCAAGTAACAATGGTGAAGGAGCAAATATCTCTTATAATTTTGATGAGCCTAAATTTCATTATATAAGAGCCTATTTAAAAGATACCTTAATACACATTGTTTTGTCTGATTTAAGTTCTTCCTTCGAAAGAGCAATCCATTTTATTGTAGATCAGAAAAATCAAAGATTCAAAATAGAATTAGATGAAATAACAGAAGGCTATGTTTTTTTTTAAGAATGGCAACCATTTAATATTTACAAATTAAAGGTTATGTATTTGACTGCCAATTCTAATTCGATTGCGCGTGCGTATACAAAATTTACTTGCATAACCTTTATTAGCTATTCAAGATAGTTTTAATAAAGTTGGAGATTCTATTACGATTCAATTTGATTGTCAATTTATGCAAAAAGGGTATTGTACAATCAAGGATATCGTAAATTCTGGTATTTATGACAGTATCCCTTATCAGCCAGTCAGTCCCACAAATAAAGGTCATGATAAAACATTATTTTATTGTAATTTTCCTTTAAGATATTTAGGTACATTTAAATTACCACTATTGTCTTTTAATGACAGAAGAGTCAAAGATAAAGTTAGATATTGGTATGATAATTTATATTTAGGTTCAACAGTAAAAGTAAATTCTTTTGTTAAAAATTGAAAAATATTTAGAAGAAGTTGTTATGTAAAAGAAAGCATTTAACAAAGTGTATCTATTCATCAGCTACTAATACAGACAAGTGGATTGCCAGATTTTATGACAGCCGAATATTATGCTACTTCAAAAGAAACGTTTAGAACATTAAATGATTTCTCTTATCGTTTATCAAACGAAGGAATTAAGGTATGTTCCAGGAACGAAATTTGCCTATTGCAATTCAGATTACATGGTTTTAGGGCTAATTATAGAGCGTATAACTAGTAAAGACAAATGAAACGAACGACACATCTTATAAGTTATTTTTTTCTGTTGATATTGTTTAGTTGTCAACCAGAGAATAACGCTCCTGTTAAGTATAATAAGTATTACCTTAAGGGGGATAGCTGTAGAACTATTCAGTTTGTGGATGATGAAAAGATACTCATCAATCGAGATTGCAAAAAACATTCCCCGAATAAAACAATATCTTTGCAGAAATTGAATGGAGAAATAGTTGAGCGATATATGTACGACACACTAACTTACCAAGTTGATTCAATTGATTCTAATAAGGGAAAATATATCAGTGCATATGACAAAAAACAGACGAAGTGTTATGGATTACATATAATCGATATGAATTCCTATTTAATCGTTACTCCCTTAAAGCAAGGTCAAGGAATTGAGGATCACTTTACAGAACCTTCCATCTATCATAAAACGAACACAGATGCTGATTTTGCATTTGACAAAAAATTAATCATTCAGTTTTCTCAAGCACCCAAAGAAGGAGTCTTTCACATTGCCTATCATCAAAACAGCGATTCAAATTACCAAAAAAACGATAGGGGAAATACAATAATTGCTCTCAACGGACCTTCCAATCATTATAAAACTAACTTAGAGGTCAATCCAACTTTTTATGCCTTTAAGAAATACCAAATAAACGTCTTTGATACACTAACCAACAAATTCGTAGCAGTTCCGATTCTTTATCATAAGGAATACAGTAGCTACTTGGAAATGACGGAAGTTGAGCAACAGCAGTTTTGTAGAGATAAAAAGATAGAGCATCGGTTTATTGTTGTTCAACGATTTAATCCAGGGAGAGTGCGAACGGTGCATAAACTATATAAGGAAAAGATTGATGGACAAGTTCAGCCTTTTGAATTGGTAAATATTCCTTAATAGAATTGGGCTTGAGTTGCAATAATTTTAAAGAAATACCTGAATCGATTCAAAATTTGAAAGAATTAGAACTAGGAGGAAACCCGCTTTCTGATACTGACAAGAACACACTGCATTTTTACTCTAGAATTATTCTTGTTGTTTTCAAATAACGCAATATCTTTCTTAATAAGTAATTTCTTTATCGTTATTTGGTCTTGTAAATGAATGGATTAGAGAAGGGGAGATGAACTTTGTTTAGATGTTACTATAAAAATAGTTGTATTACTATAAGAATAGTCGTATATTTGAGTCATGAAAGGATTACTAACTACTGAAGAACAAGTAAAACATACTTGTTAACCGCTCAAAAAAGTGTTACCAATAAACAAAATCAAGCTCTAAATCGATAGTCAAGGTATCGGTTAATAGCGTACTTAATTAACCATTTTTTAATTTTAATACTAGTCTTATTACTATCTAGTCATTTTAAAAACATTGCTAATGGATCTAATTCAATGCCTTTTTATCTCGACTTGTACTTTGAGTGTGCTATTCACGATTTATCATTTTATGATACGTGATGCCACCTCTCTTATGATAAGGCGAGCAAGTTTACTATTTATATTAGGAACAACTATCCTCTTACCCTTTATTCAATTTGACTCGAAGCCTTATGTGAATCTAAGCTCTGATGATGTTTTTGATGCTCCAGAAATAGAGTATTATACCTTGTCAGAAGTAGATCTTCTTGATGAACAAAAGATCGTTCTGAATTTGGAAAGCATTGAACAGGTGGTTGTTAGCGAAAGAGGTAATTCAGAGAACAGTTTTTGGACGACAGCAAATCGACTGAAGATTAATAATTGGTTGTTGATGGTTTATTTAGTTGGTTTGTTGGTCGTAAGTCTTCGATTTTTCGGTCAGTTGATCCATTTTTTTTATACAGTTTTTAGACATGAAAAAGTCCAGAAAAATGGGCATCATTTTGTTCTTCTGAATACCCCTAATTATGCGGCTACCTTCCTACATTATATTCTGATTAGTAGAAATATTTGGGAATCTAAGGACAAATCGCTAATCATTCAGCATGAATGTATTCATGCTCATTTTAGACACAGTTTTGATCGTTTCTTGACAGAAATCGTCTGTCTTTTTCAATGGTTTAACCCTTTTATTTATTGGTTTCGAAAGAATTTGATAGAGGTACATGAGTATCAAGTAGATCGCGCTTTGGTAACTAGTGGTGTTGACGCAATTCAATATCAACAGCTGCTTGCGAAATATGCTTCTTTGTCTAATCAATTGGCTTTCGGCAACCATTTTAGTCATTCTTTAACTTTTAATCGAATCAAAATGATCGCTCAAAATAAATCGTTTCAAAAATATTCTATATATCGCTTATTTTTACTGCTTCCTGCAGTTGTATTATTGTGCTCTATTTTTAGTTTTCAAACAGCCGAAACAATTGAACCTACAGATAATAACTTAACGATTGATGGTGTCACAGCGCCTCTAATTCCTGCAAAAGTTGATTTTGCTGGAGAGTTGTTACCTATGGATAATTTTGATGCCAAAGAACGCTTTGATCGGGAACTAATTTCAAATTGTTTTCGTCATTCTTCTACCTTACTTTTCTTGAAAAAAGCGAACCGATATTTTCCAATTATAGAGCCTATTTTAGCTGAATATGGTATTCCTGATGATGTCAAATATTTGGCGGTAGCAGAATCTGCTTTATCAAATGCAATATCGCCCATGGGAGCAAAAGGGATTTGGCAATTTATGCCTGGCAGTGCCAAAGGAAAGGGCTTGGAGGTAACGGATGAAGTGGATGAACGCTATCACTTAGAAAAAGCAACCGTTGCTGCTTGTAAATACTTAAAGGAAGCGCATGATCAGTTCAATTCTTGGACATTGGCTGCTGCTGCCTATAATATGGGCGGCCCTGGACTTAGAAAACAACTTAAAAAACAAGGTGGAGACAACTATTTTGACTTAGATTTGAATAAAGAAACGGCTCGTTATGTTCTAAGAATTATGGCCATTAAAACCATTATGCAAGCGCCCAATACCTATGGATTTAACCTCGCAAAAAAAGATCTTTATCCTCCTATGCCTAAATTTAAAACAATTGAAGAAAATGGGAGCATTCCAGACTTAGGTGCTTATGCTCAAAAGTATAACATTTCATATAGAATGCTTAAGTTGTATAATCCTTGGTTATTGGAAGATGAATTGACGAACAAAGAGCAGAAGGTTTATAGAATAAAAATCCCCGTTTAAGTTCTATAAGTAATTTGTAAAATATAATTTCACGTTGTCGTTGAAGAGATACTTGAGATTTTTTAAAAAAGCAGTTAATAGTCAATCTATTAACTGCTTTTTGTTTGCGCTAAAAAAAGGAGCTTTCATTTTGAACGATTTCAGCCTAAAAGAGGTTTCATCCATGAAACAACTAGAGCAATAAAACCGATATGAGTATAAAGCGTAAATTTCGAAAATCTATCAAAAGCGGAACAGGGAAAGCCTTCTTTTTAATTCGTGAAAATCAAGGAATAGATTTTTCAAAACAGATTAAAAAAGCAATTATTAATAGAGACTGTTATGATGGCCAATCAGAAGGGCATAGAGCAGCCTATTTGTTCCAAATTATCAATGCTACCAAACAAAAAAAAGCGTTATTTAAATTTGCCCTAAAGGAACTAACAAAGCAGCATAGCGACTGGTATATATCTTATCAACTATATGCTATTGCTGCCCTTTTAGGGGTGAATGGCAGCCAAAAGGCTAGAAAAATCATTAGAAAAAAGTTTATCAAAGAACTTAAAAGAACCGATGATTGGCTTGGGAATGATGCCATTCTAGCGATTGACGGATTTAAGGGGCTTCTTATGATTGCTAAACTAAAAGGAGAACTTTTGGTTAAAGATCCAGGAGGGTCAGAAGATGGTTTTTTAGTAGAGCGATTTCAAAAACAAAACCCTGAAATAGATGTCTACAAGGAATTAGAACGGGCCAGTATGGGTGATATCTTGGTGAAAAAATACCTTGATGCAGTGAAGGAATGGAATACAAGTATGACAGGAAGACCAGAAGAAACGATCGTTTACAATTATGAATATACAAAAAACAGAATTGAAACCAGTCCCTTCTTTGTCGCACATCATTGGCTCGAAAAACTAACAGAAGAAGAGGTCTATCAGCTGGCACTAGATTTTAAAAATGAAAGCACGGTAGAGAAACAAGAACGATACTTAAAGGTTTTTACTAAAAGAAAATTCCCGCTAGATTATAACCTTATTTTCAACCTACTCAAACAGAATAACAAAAAACTAATTAGAGCCGCTTGTGATGCCTTAGTCTTTTTTCAATCAAAAGAAATTAGAGCGTTCGCTCTTCAAAAACTATCCTCTAAGAAAGATCCTACAAACTATTTACCCTTATTAATTTCAAATTATCAAGAAGGAGACTATTTATTGTTGGCGGATTTAATTGCAGAAGAAAAATGCGAAGAGGTGATCCATAATCTGAATTATGCTTATCAGTCGATTTATAAAGCAAATGAAGTAAAAGAAGCCATGTTGCCTTTAAAAATTCTGTATGAAAAACTTAATTGTGGTATCTGTAGGCATGCTCTATTGTCTTTATTAGCAGAACAAAATAATTTATCGCCAGCTATTTTAATGGAAATGGAATACGACAGTCATGAAACCGTTAGAGCCTTATATAAAACGCTAAAAGAAGAGACCTAATAACCACCAATTACATCTTTGACCAAGCTGTCATAATAGCCCGAATAAGGATGCCAAGGGTAACCACTTCTGTCTGTAAAACTATCCATCCATTGTTCAAAAGTATCGGGTAAGTAATAGAACCAAAGCTGAGGAGTTGGTTGAATGTTTTTACTTTCGCAATAAGGCAACCAGATGTTTTTATAAAATTGAAGGGTCTCTTGAGCAGCTTTGTATTCTAAGGCTGCGTAGCGACGAATATAAATTTCTTTGTTACAAAGCCAATGTTTGGCATCTTGTTCAATTTGTTGAAAAGCTTTTCCATTTTTAATGTTGTGCAATTCATAAATAAGGCCTGCCCACATGGCTTCTGAATTATGGCTATTTTTGACCCAAATTCGGCCTTCTGTTTTCTTGGTGGGATAGGCGTGAACAGCATCAACACCTGAAGGAATAGGAAAGTTTTTAGTGCTATTGGCTTGCCAATATAAGAGGGATTTAACATCTTCGCCAGCAAATTTCTGACTGACCCAATTCCAAATAATATCATCTTTTACAACGATATTTGACATGTTAGGACGATCAACTAAGATCTTATTGAGTTCTCTTTCTGCATGCTCTACTTTTTCTCTCGACATGACATATTGATCGCGAGAGAGTCGGACAAAATTATTTGCTTTCCAAATACCTTTTCGGATCTTGCCATTTTCATAAAACAAAAGACCTTCACCTTCCATTTTCCCTCGTTTCCAATGGCCAATATATTTGCGCTTATTTTTCCAATAAAAAACACCATAGCCATTCATTTTACCGTGCGTAAAGTTGCCAACGTACTCTTCTCCTGTTTTCCATTCAAAATGCCCAAAGCCGTCCTTGCAATCACCCGACAAGCAATCTCCAAATTGTGCTGATACATCAGTACAAAAAAGCATTGAAAGTAAAAAAGTAAGATGAAGAGGCATTTTAAGCATAATGATTATTTTGTGGCGGTAAACGCAAATGTATAAGCCTGTACGTAGAACATAGGCAACTAAATATAAATAATTCGAAAGGGAAATTGAAAAAAAAGCTAGTAATTTTTACTTTAAGTTACCAACCATACTGCCTGTATCTATGCCCTACGATAGCTCAAAAATAAAAAAAATAAGCACCCATAAAGAGCAAAAGACGAGGTGTTTTCTATTGCCCCAAAGTAGCATGGACATAAATGCTTTGTTATCGACTAGAGTTCTTGTTTTTTATTAAGCAGAGGTATAGTTGCTATCTCATTGGTGTACATCTGATCGTAGGAGTATCTAGGTTTAAGTTTTTCATGATTTGAGGCCAATTATTTTTGTAACCAATAGAAATAGTTTTAGGAAGAGGGTCAGAAACAGAAATACTATTGTAGTCAGCAAATTCAAAAACACAAGCACAATTTAGGCTATACATTCTAGAGAATACACTCGAACGACCTAAAGTTATTACTTTATGAATATGTGCCTTGTAAATGCATTTGCAAGAGTTATGCCTCTTTTCTCTTTATCTATTTACTAATAATATTCAAGATTTTATGACTTAGTTTATCGTAATAATGTTATTTGTCCTTTTATAGATTTAGGCCTGCCATTTCCTTCTTTATAATTTAACAAATATAAATAGACTTCTTGTGGGCTTGGTACACCATTTTGGGTGCCATCCCAACCCTTATTTAAATCTTCGGTTTCGAAAATTAGTTGCCCCCAACGATTGAAGATTTGAAGCCTAGGTTGTAGCACCTTACATTCGGTGATAGGGGTGAAAACATCATTATAACTATCATTATTGGGTGAAAAAGCGTTAGGTATTGCTCTCACACAGTTGCAAGGATTTACTTCAACATTAATTTCTTTAAAAATGCTGCCACATGCGGTTGAAACGTTCACTGAGTAGTTTCCTGTTTCTGTAATAATGTACATACTGTCGAAAGAATTATCTTGCCATTGATATTGGGCATCTTTATTTGATGCATCTAGAACAATGCTATCTCCAGTGCAAAGTCTTAAAAAGTCGACCCAATAATCCAATGATGGACTAGTTTTAAAATCAACAATAATAGTATCAGCTAAATTCTCAAAGCATGGCGCTCCAGAAACAGTAACAGAATATGTTCCTGGCTCTGTAACTAGATAATAAGAGTTTAAGCTGCTATCTTGCCAAATGTATTGTTTGTTTTTTGGAACATCTAAAGCTAAAAATTCTTTATCACACAAAATAGTATCATTCCCTAAATCAAAATTAATAGAATCCTCAAAAGTCGAACAAATAAGCATACAAGATTTGGTGATATCCTTACCCCGAGAAGAATAGCAATTTCTAGACCAAAGAATGAAAGAATAAGGCCAAAAAATCAAAAATCGATTTCGAAAAAAGGGAAGAGTTTGGGTGCCCCGACAACATACTAAGAGGGCATCGCTGCAAGTTGAAAACTGAGGGAGGAGATAGGTTTTGAAAATCTTTAGTATTTCTCTAGT
>JAVCKV010422528.1:0-12512 GCA_032274145.1 Herpochondria borealis | reverse complement strand
ATCTTTGACTTCGACGGCAACAACACTTGGTCTCGCATTGGGGGAGAAATCGCTGGATTGCAATTCGATGGCAATGCTCGGCTGGGCACTTCGGTTGGTATTTCTGCAGATGGTCGCATCATTGCCGGTGCGGCGCCATTCTCCATCGATGGCGGGGTCGTTCAGGTCTACGAGGAAGTGGATTCCGCTTGGGTACCCATGGGTAATGCCATTGTGGCGCCGTCGACTCAGTCACTTTTTGGATCCTCCATTTCCCTATCGTCTGACGGAAGACGCATAGCTATCGGAGCGCGCAATGCTGGCATGGGGATTGGTCAAGTCACTGTTTATGATTTCAATGGCACTCATTGGAATCAAGCAGGACAGAGGTTGGAAGGAGCGACCGAATTCGAGAGCTTCGGGTGTGCGGTATCACTCAACGCAGCTGGCGACACGCTTGCTATTGGGGCCATTGGAAGTCCAGGGCAAGACGGTGGTTTCAATTCTGGCAAGGTTCAAGTATTTGCGTTCGCAAAGTCCAGGTGGTCTCAGGTTGGTGATGATATCTTGGGACGAAGATCGGAAGGCCTCGGTAGCAGCGTATCTTTGTCAGACAACAACATCTTGGCAATTGGGAGTCCTCAACGTCCTCAAATGCAAGAGACTGGCAAAGTCGGGGTATATTCCTATACTACTTCCAAGGGTTGGACGAGAGTCGAGAATGAGATTCGTGGATCGCTACAGGGCGAGAGCTTTGGGAGTTCCGTATCTATCTCTTCGGATGGGACTATTTTAGCAGTGGGCGCACCTAACGCTGACTATGATGGACGATTGAATCAGGTTGGAAAGGTGCGAGTGTTCACGATATCCCTCCGGCCGAAGAAGCGGGGCTTAAGACAACAGCAAGAGACGAAGAAGCAGTTAGCGAGCCTATCAAAACGGTATCTACTGCAGGAGAATCAACGAGAAAAAAGAAAACCTTAAGGAACTGAAGAAGCTAGAGGGGTCCCGCTCCATCTTCCAACCAATGAGCACCCCAAGCAAACTCGTTTTGTTGTTGATTCGAAAATGATTGATTATAATGATACTCATAGTGTAAGGGACTAACGTGTGCATGATTTTGTGAAACGGACAGTCTCTTGCCAACCAAAGTGGAAGGAAGCCCGGAAGGACTAAATGCAGTCGGTGGTCGTGCAGATCAAGAACCAAGATCAATATTGTGCTCGCTGGCGCCAATTTTACTGTGTGACTTTTCGCTTTCTGACAGAAAACTGTGACGTTTCTCCAAAATGTGAGGCACGTCGACACGATGACAAACCTCTTGCAGCATACTTCGGATACCAGGAGTCTCCAACCATGAAGTTGCTTTTATCCCTCGTGCTGCTGTTAGCTCTCTGTGTCGCTCCCTCCGAATGCCTCAAGCGCTCCCAAGTTGCAGCATCCACTGTAGCTCCTCCAACAGTGGCCCATCGGCTGCTCGCTGGAGGCGCCGCTCGTAGCGTCTCTCAAATGACACTCTATCCAGTCGACGCCATGCGCACATTGGCACAAACACGAGATGGTCGTACCTTGGCCGATGTCGGTGTCAAGGCGCTGGTGCGGGGGTGTGGTACCACATCTGCCTTTGCACTCTTCATGGGATCGATTCAATTTGCTGTCTTTGGAGCCTGTCGGGATACTGTCGGTCCCCTGGTGGCATCGGCAGCGGGGGCGATTGGATCCTGTGTCGTGTCGATTCCACAAGAAGTGATTAAGCAACGACTCGTGACGGGTGTGTATACGAGCTTTCGACAAGCAGTGGCGACGATTTATCAAACAGAGGGAATTGTAGGATTTTACAGTGCTTGGAAGCCCACCGTCGCGCGCAATGTGCCGTTCGTCATGACGACCTTTACATCCATGGATGTTATGAAGCGTCGTATTCTAGAGAAGAATCCCGACAAGAAGGATCTGACTCTACTTGAGAACTTGACCATTGGTATCAGTGCAGCACTGGTGGGAGTCTTGGTGACCAATCCTGCAGATGTGATCAAAACTCGCATGATGACACAAGCTGCATCGGTAGAAGTCCCCTACGCATCTACAATGGACTGCGTGAGGACAGTCTTAAAGAATGAGGGGCCGCTGGCGTTCTTTGCAGGAGTGAAGCAACGTAGTCTCTACATCTGTCTACTTTGGGGCATGACGTTCGCTCTGAACGGTGCCATTCAAGAACGGCTAGGAAGAGAAAGCTAGGCAGAGATCTTCTTCAACGTGTCATACCTTCTAAAGCACACCATCGAATAGATATCTTTCCTATTATTTTCAAAAACTAGAGTTATAGTATTCACAACGCAGTACACACGCATGCCGTTTACAAGTTGCTGCGCATATCTTCCGTCGTTGCCTCTAGAGGTTTGCCATAGACTCGGACTCGACTGAGGCCACCGTCTGGGAAAATACTGACTCGCACATGAGTCACTGCTCGTGTAGCATTCTCCAACTGTTGCAGGTCGGCATCAAACACGTGTTCTGCATCCGGTGCCATGCGACAACGAGAGACCAGTGGAAACCAGTTGCAATCATGTGGAACGCGCTCATCGGGAGTACCGTGTTCGGCAAAGCAGCCTTCAACGAGAACACTTTCAGGGTAGTTGCCACGAAAGTGTTTCGTGTCAAGCAAGACGCGAGACACGCCATCGACAGCCACCTTGCCCAGTTTCAAAATGGCCCAATCTTGAAGGGGAGAATCGACGAGCCCAGTGGCGGGGTCCTTGACTAGCACTCCTGGACGTTTCGAATGACGAGCCGTCTCCCAACCGTCGCCCATGTCCTTGCCCAACGTTGGCTGAATGAGATATGCGGGGATACCATAGTGCTTGTTGGAACATTGCAAGCCTTGACCTCCATTGTCGGAGCAGGAGAGTTCTGGATGTTCAAAGTCCAGTCGTGATGGAGGCATGTCGGTGGTGGAGTGCGAGATTACCGTGCAAGTCTTGCCCGTGGTGATTGGTAGGTAGAGAGGACCCTTTTCACGGTGAGCCTTGTCGGCAGGTGTTGCCCATAGCCTCAAGCGAGCGACGCCGCCGTCAGGATAGTAGTTGACGCGAACATGAGTTCC
The DNA here is from genome assembly GCA_032274145.1 of Herpochondria borealis. Taxonomy (NCBI): domain Eukaryota; phylum Rhodophyta; class Florideophyceae; order Ceramiales; family Ceramiaceae; genus Herpochondria; species Herpochondria borealis. The sequence continues at coordinate 9,433 of JAVCKV010422528.1, read as the reverse complement.
ACAAATGGCTTGTGGTAGAGTAATGTAGAGCATGCGAGAGTCTTCGTATCCAGGTTGTAGCGCAGTCGTGGGGACCAGCTCGTTCCATTCGCAGCTAGAACAAGCGTGCTGTGCTTGTTGGACTTCTTCTGGAGTGTGTCCTACACCCTGATGTCCACCATGCAACAAGCGCTCCAAGGAACCTGGCAAGCCAGCAGTGACTGTGGTTGCTTGTGCAGCGTTCAAATCAGCCACTTCCATGCTGATTTGAGGCACATTGTTGCCTGTAAAGTGAGCTGTATCAACCTCAATGCCAACTAGTTTGGATCGCTTCGAGAGAGCAATGATACACCAATCGTGCCCTTCTTCGCGGCGTCGCCTGGTCTCCCAGCCATCCATGACTTTTCCTTGTTCACAAAAGAGAGAAGGATCAAAGATGGGAGGTCCATCTTGGAGGAGATTATCGGCTGAGGCAAACCATTCATCGGCAGCAAAGAGGACCTTAGAACCCTTGGAGGCAGACGCAACATTTTCTAGACCTTCTGCAGCGAACGGAGATGGAGGTTGAACATTCCTCGCTGGAACTGGTGTAGTATCCTTTACCGCTTCTTTCGGAACCGACAGGTGAGATAGCTTGGAGATGAGTTCTTGAACATTGTCACTCTTTACAAGCATGCTAATGTAATAACTAAAGGAAGAGTATGAGTGGCAAATGTGTCTCTCTGCGTGAACTAATGCGTTGGGTCTTTTTATGCCCTCTACTTGTGCTTGCGCTATGCTTCTGTGGTGTACAAGGATGAGAATTCTCAAGCAGAACAAAGTGCCGTTTTGCTCGAAATTCTGAGAGGAAATTGCCACCTAGTTCGCCACCTTTCGGAACCACGTCACAGATGTCGTTTTGGAACCCAAACTCTGATGACGTCAAAAAAGGCCATTGTGGCGTCTTTGGGGTTCTGACTCCAAAAGACTTTCTCCGCCCGCAGGATGGCCAATGTCCGTGCGTCCGTAATCCGTGATTAAAGTGCCTCCATCGAGCTCTAATGGCATTCCCGAATGTTCGCAACGCGTGGTTATCGAAGTCTTCTTGACCATGAACGGTGGCTTCGGGGGAGCTGCTTTTGACTTTGGTGATGCCTTTGCAGGGTATGGCAACAGTGATGCCACCCAGGATCAACACCAGCAACAACAACCGAATCGTTACATACAGAATTCAGCACACTACGATCAATTTGATGCACAACTTGGCAACCCGGCGCTGCTGGCTGGTCTCCAGTACAACCCCACGTACAATTCTACGGGTACTACACACCATTCTTTTCTCCCAGCACCAGTAGCATTGAACGATGCCTCCCTCCAACACATGAATAGTACAGCTGCACATATGCTAACCTCACATCAACAAGCACAATACAATGCCCCCGGATCAGCCTTTGGTTATCCCCTGGACTCAATACAGTCATTACCATCCCCTGAGAAGCTGCTGTCTTCTACTGACAAAATTCTTTCAAATGCTCAATTGTCCATGCCAGCCAATCTCTTCCCCGAACGCAACCGTTCCGCCGCCAAGCACGCCGACGCTGCTCGCAAAGTAAATCCCGATCAGTGGCTGGAAGACATGAGAATCAAATGTTCTGACGTGAGTCTCGAACCCCTCTCGGGCACGAGTGTTCTCAAGCGAGTCCGCAACAAGACGGACAGTGTTGTGACATCCTACCTTCCGTGCGTCGAATTCCTCGTGGCGTGTCAACAAGACTTGAGAGCTGGTCTCGCGGCGGCGACCCAGAAGCGCGTCATTCGACATGCCTACCGTGACAGCATGACACCGCGACAATTCTACAGCCGGTACTTGGATCCCCTTCCGGATCGATTCTATCAACGCAATAAGAATCTTATGGAATCGTCAGTCTTGAACAAGGCTGTTCAAGAGATTCAAAAGTTGTGTGCAGATAGCAAGCGAGTGGAGTTTCAGGGGTGTGAAGTAATGAAAAATACGTTTCTAGGTGGTATGAAGGATGGTGAGAGTTGGGGACTCCGCAAGTGGTTGTCCAAGCACGGCTGCGCCTTGCATATTTGCAATGATTTGGAGTGCATCCTGCGCTCTTGTCAAGATTTGGATAGGTCTCAAGAGACCACCCGCAAACTGGCTGAGCGGTTACGGCCTCTGGCGAAGCAAGCTCTAGACCGCTTGAAGAACGATGTGCCATCGTCCTACCAAGAGGTGTCAACGGCTCATCCTTACCTTCCCTTCTTTCATCGCTTGGAATCAGCGTTAAAGGGAATGGGACAGTTCGATCCTGAAGATGACGATGTGATTTGCATTGACGACGACGACGAAATTGAAGAAGTTAAGGCAAAGGTACCTGTGAAACGGAAGGCCGACCCACCTCCTGCCCAACCGAGACAAAAGAAGTACAAAGCAAGTGATCAGGGCTTTGCCGACATGAAGCCAGCCGCCAAGAGCGATGACGAAGACTCTGTAATTGAAATTGTCGACATCAAGTCACCGAACGGAGGCACTACGGATGACTTTTCAGCTCTGGTGATGCCTACGGTAGGTGCGAATGGAGATTGGGAGTGTCCTCGATGTACCATGTTGAATGCCGCTGAGGCAAGAAGATGTTGCATGTGCGACAAGGTTATTGATGAAACAGGAGCACCGTCAGACGATGACGGCAATGCTGAGTACAGCGACTTTCCTTTTGACGAGACAAATTGGGACCCTCCAAAGACGCCACATGCCGGTTCAGGTTCTGTCTCTCCTCTTTTGGCGCAAATGGGCATGAGCTCGTCGATGACAGTTGCACAGATGGCGCAAGCGATTGAGAAGGTTGCACGTTCCTCTGATCTCAATCAGCATCGAGCCCTGAGACCACCTGATATCTTCATTGATGAGAATTTTTGGAACTTGGGTACCCAATACGCCGGTGCCCTACGACTGCTGGTTGCTACTTTGCGCAATCGAGACGCTCAAACCTTTCTCGATGCCCCTGACGAGCAGTCGCTGTTAATGATTGGACTTCCTTCGTACAATAGCATGATCAAGCATCCACTCTGCGTGCGAGATATTGTCACCGCGCTGGTTGGGACCAACGGCGAAGGCGCCTCCGGAACGCTGCCACTCAAGAGCCTGTCGTGTTGGAACATGTGGAGGGGAATGGATTTGCTGCAAGCCTTGGATCTTGTGCTGCTCAATAATCTTGCCTACAACGGGAAGGAAAAGACCAAGGAACGATCGGCGACGAACCGCCTACGGAGGGTGCTGTGGGAGGGGATCAATGGAATCATCACTGCTCACGTGGGCGGGGATCTAGAAAAACGAAGGCAGTACACACCAACACGACGAGGGGAAACAAGTGGCTTTGTTGTAAGAAAGTAGAAACGTTTCTCCTAGTAGTTTTCCTTGTTAGACAAATGCTGCTTCTTCTTTTTAAGTCTGAAACGCCAGATGGAACATTCTAATGTGGTGGAGCAAGGAGATCTTTGTGGAATATCAGCACACAGGAGAATTACATGCCGCAATTACTAGTACTACTGCTGGAAGAACTTATTCACCCCCTGATGCGCAATGACAGTCTTCGTCACTATCCAGCCGATCGATTGTCGTTGCACTGAGTTTCGCGCACAGAATGAGGACGCTCCTCTTCAAAAACTGCAGCACATCAACTATCCTGAATTTACGACAGCCTCATCATCAAACACAATCCTACTCCTTCATCTCTTACAGACAAGAGAAGCCACACTATTATAAATGCTCATTTATAAACAACCCCTGGCAGTTCTCGTCGACAAGTTCAAACACACTAAGTACACAGTCTATTTACAATAATTATATAATGCTCGCGTACGACCACATAAGTATACTCTGTACTCCGTATCAATGGTTACTATTTTTTTCGTTACTCACCTCGTGAGATAGATTTTTAGTCCCAAAATCGACTTTCAACCAAGTATGTTCTCGCTTCAACACTATTCCGCGATTCCACATCTCACGACAAGAACGCATCGCCTATTTGCCATTGCACTACGCTCTCACAAAACGAGAATTGAGTACACAAAACTGAAGATACGCAGAGCAAACATCATGGCCACCAAGAACAACCAACCATCCATGCTTTCGACATTCGCAGAAGATACTTCCTCCTCCTCTTCTAAATCATTCAACGTCGATTCGAGCGCCGATGATCAGATCGAGGACTTGCGGATGCAGTTTCGCAAGGAACTACTCAGTTCCTTCCGAGTCGCAAGGAAAGACAGCAAGTACGGCAAAATGTGCACTTCATCCAGGAATAATCAAACTGAAGAGGTTGCAGCGACGGGTGGCTTCGCTGACTCTGAAAAAGAAGAACGCCGAAGCGCAAAGCAGGTACTCAACCGCTTGAGGCTTTTCGCCAAGTAATTCGGGAGACCAGATATGGGAACGCTTCTTCCTTGACAACATAACATGGTACAATATTTATCTTTAAGCGACAGTTATACTTGTACAGAATATAAGTACATCGCCACACTATAGAGGGGCTCTCCATCGATGCATCGACCTAGTATTCCTTATGATGATTGGATGAAGAAGACGCAAGGATACATGAAGAATGCTGAACCAGCACTGCCCAACGCTGTTCCTCAAGCGGAACCACATGTGCGTTACCTCAAGTCACAACCGAGAACACAATTTTGGCCCTATCCGCGATGTGAAAAATCAACATGCTGCCAGCCAGATGGGTGAGTGTAGTACTGCTGCCCAGGCGCCGCATCCAAATAGTCTGGCTGAAACACACAGTCTGAGGACTTGTGACAGAGCCATGTATGATGCTCCGCGGTACAAGAAGTATACTCACGCTTTTCCTGGGCCAAGCTAGCTGGTACCTATTGGTCGATGAGTTGGAAGTTCCTCTATGACCTCAACTTCTCATCCATCTGTCAAACAATTTATGACCAACAGTAGTTAGTAGCTACGGTACCAATGTACGTTAACGATCTGGAATCAATCTCAGTCCATGAGATCATTGTCGTTGATTGAACAAGCAGACTTCACCACTTCTCCCCCCATCCTTTGAATATTCACAACATTACATAGACCAGTCACAACAACACTCACATCATGACTACTCTTGCAACAAAGATTCCGACAAAATCATCGACTCCTCAACAGCCATCACTCTGACTTTATCCATCACATTTGCTTTGATTCGTACGGTCGCCGCATGGCCACATGCTCTGGAGATCGCTACGTTCGTATCTGGAACCTCGAACAAGATTCAGAATGGCAGCTCAGCGCCGAATTCCAAGCTCACCGCGGCACTGTCTCGCAACTCGATTGGTGTCATGCTGAATTCGGGACGCTCGTGGCCACGTGCGGCAATGATTTGGATGTCAAGGTCTGGACGGAGAGTGGCATTTGCAAGACGAAACTCACGGATGCACGCAAGAATGTCACGTGCCTTCAATTTGCACCACGTCAATTTGGTCTTCAGCTCGCCACGGGCAGTGCCGATGGAGTCTGTCGCGTCTACGAAGCCGTTGATTTGCAAAACTTGTCTCAGTGGCCTCTGCAAGGGACGATGCAAGTCTTTACCGACGGCATTACCTGTCTCTCGTGGTGTACAGGACGCTTTGAACCACCCACACTTGTGTTGGGTGGTAGTACTCACTTAGCCATTTGGCGGTACCATTCGCAAACCAAACAGTGGGAGGCTTTGTTTCAGTTTCCCAAGCATGCAGGTACTTGCCTGGACGTGGCGTGGGCTCCCAACGTGGGTCGAACCTTTCATTGGATTGCGGCGGCGGAACAAGGCGGGCCCCTCCGGGTCTATAAGCTGGATCGCGAGTCTCTCAAGCTAGTGTCGACGCAAATTTTGCAAGAATCGAGTTGCTGGAAGGTGCAATGGAATGTGACGGGCACAGTCTTGGCAGCCAGTGGTGATGCGGGGATTGTTCAGTTGTGGAAGAGTGATTTGGAAGGCAGGTGGAAGTGTGTGTCACAGATCCATGGAGATGCGGCGGCGTCCATGTAAGAGGGAGCAGTGAGAGCTGTAGGGAACTAGTCTCTAGTGGAACATGGGATATCCTCTCTGTGCGAGGTGTACCAACTGCTGAAGTTAGCATCTAGAGCTTGATATCGGGGACGGTAGCATGCCCGTTTAGTGAATCCACAGCTATCTCTACATGTAGGGGGGAGGCGCAGTGTGGAATAAGTCTTCTCTGTAGAGAGGACGCTTGACAGTAGTGCCGGACGAGCGAGCGCCGAGTCCAAGGATGCCGTGGTTGCCAGAGTCTTGCGTTATGCATGTACATTAGAGGAGCTGCGTCTGTCGTGTGACACCATGCCAGCCAATGCGTCGGAAAGTCTTGTCACTACTGTAGCTGTCTTGAGTCTATTTGTGAAGTAAGTCGAGGTCAGACTGAGCGGCAGGGCAGCGAAGTCGCTTCCGCCTCACTCTAACGTACTCGCCGAGCACTAGTATTGTTGACAGAGTCAGACACGCTCATCATACAAGCTATGTCCTGCTAGATTATATTGAATCATGGTCTCCTCTCGTTATCCTCCTTTCCCTGTTTTCTATTCAATTCCCAACGTCGCTGTTAGTTTCTCTGCAATACTCAATTGCGTCTTGGTAATGTTGGACAAATACGTAACGAGCAACAAATCTTGCAAGTTGTCATCAAAGACTTTTTGAAATTCATGAATGCGTGGAACCGATGCTAATGCATCGCTAATTTCCATACCACCCTTGGGAGGGCGTTTGCCCTCGACCACTTCATCCACATATTGCGACGTTGTATCCAAGAGTTGCACCAAGCGCGCCATGCTGATTTGCAACAAGTTCGTACTGCTGCTGCTTTGCTCCTTTGCTGTCGTCGTCGTTGTTTCGTTCTTGCCCATTTCATTCAAACAAATCGCTTCTGCTTCCGTCGATTCCATTTCCAACTTGACTTCATGAAAGAGATTTGCCATTGGTTCACCAGCAATCAAGACAGGAGAGGAAGTATACGCCTTGACAATTAGGGAATCTTCCAAAAGACGCGTATCCACAACTAGATGCACGGGATCTCCATCTTCGGCTTCAGTCGAATAAAAGTCGTGAATCAAGGACGACGTGTCTGCCACAAGAGAAGTGGAACATGAGGCATACCATCCAACTACCATTTCCTTCTTGTGCAAGGCCAACATTTGTTTGTTGAAATCCTTTCCAATCGCGACTTCATCACCTCGTTCGGCATGAGGGACTGCAAAGCAATTTGTAATTTCAACCTTGGAAGGAGGACGCCGCGACGCGAGGGTGAGTACTACGTACAATGAGATCAATGCGGCTGGCTGCCCGCTTCACGTTTCAAAATCTTCTCACCTTGTTGCCATCTCTTCGACCCAATAGAGTTCCAATGACTCGTCCTTCACTTTCTTGACGTCTTGTGTGATGATCTAGGATTGCAAATAGTACAAGAGGGTGTACAGTGACTTGCACATCCTCTTGTAGAATCGCTGGATTGGACTTGGTCGCCATGGTCGATTTGTTGCTGGAGTGAAGTGTCGACCAAGGTCCATCGTCTTGCCGTCGGTGCGTTGGTGGCTCTGAGAACCAAGTAAATTGTATGCGTTTGGCCGTGTTTATTTATGTGTTGTGACTCCAGTATTTTGAAACTTGATGGTGAGACTGGCTGTTCTTCCATTGGATGAGATCGATGTCCACAATTTCTGTTGGTTAGACTACTATATCCCTCGTTCCTGCCCCCTTTTGCTCTCTCCTCCGTTGAGAAGACGCCCACACACTTTCACCATTCTGTCTTCCATCTGTTGCACATCTTCTTCACGAAGTATGCCGTCGTCGAAAAAAGATGCCGTTGCCACCTTTTGTCAATTCGTTCCGCTGCGTCTGAGTGAACAAGAACGAGCCCTCTTGCGTGTCCTGGAATCGACCCTTCATGTATCCGAGTATACGGATCATGTCGATGTCACGATGCGTCGTCATTTAAAAGTGAAACGCATTCTAGACAGCATTTTGGAAGCTGCTCATATTGGAACTGGATTGGCGGTGGCAGGACGAGTCAATCTCAAGGAATGTCTCATTCTGGACAGTAGCAACAACAACAACTCAGATGCGAGACCAGCAGCCGATGAGGAAGCCAAAAAGAGCAAGAAGAAGAAAAAGAAGAAGGCTCTTACGGCGGCACGTAAAAAGAAGAAGAAGCGTTTCAGTACAGCTACAGTCCCACTCGACAATAATATTGCAGCGAGAGATCCAGCCGACAATGCGCTCCTCTTTCAGACCATGTTTGAAGTGGGTCGCCGCAATAAGGTACTCAATCCTAGTTCTATGCGTGATACGTATGGGAAGCTCATGTATCTATTACAAGATGCGCAAGCTCCGACTGTGGCCAAGAGTTTAGGATTCTCTCTGCACAAGGATTTGGTTCTGGTGGGATCGTTTCTGGAACAAGCGGACTGTGCTGGACTGTTGACAGATCATCGGCTTCATCCAGCTGTCAAGGTTATTTCTGACAAGACGGAAGATGGTACACCCTTACCGCGTGATCAAGTGGCATTGTTGGTAAAGCAACAACGAGAGCTCCGAGACCTACTCCAGACCGAGTATGCGGCTTCTTCCAATCTGACGAGCGACCAGATCGCTCGTGTCCTGGAATCCGTTCGCGATGCCTTTTCCTACGTAGAAGCCAACGTTCGCCCCGTGCAAACGATGTTAGACTATCTCGAGGACAATTTTGACCCCCATTCGGCACCAAGCAAGCAGGCATCTCTGGAACTACGTGGCGGGTCTCGCAACTACTCGAGTACTCCGCGCTACGGTTTTTCAGCCTTCTCGACAAGTGGTAGTTCTGGACCGACCCTGTCTCATTCGCACTCAACACAGTATACCTTTGTCTGGCAGTCTCTTCATTTGTGGTGTAAAATTCAACGAAATATGCACAAATTGTGGGTGTGTGCCGACGACGACTTGCTGAGTACGTCGACTTCCTACCATTTGCACAATACCGGCCAAGGTCTCCATCGTGTGCAGCAGTGTCCCCGCGTTGCCAAGGTCATGAGACAGTTGTTATCACAAACACAGACGGAAGCTGGGGCCGCCTGGGTTGGTTTGAGTGTGGTACATTTGGGCGATCGCGATGTGCCCAATGCCCTCATGTTTATTGACAAGTACACCCAAATCCCTCGCTTCCTCAACCCCATTTGCACCTTTCTGCAAGGACTCGAATCCGTCCTCCAAGAAGACGAAATCTTTAGCCAATACATTCTCTCCAACTTTGAATCAGTGGACAATTTGAAATTCTTGGTCCTGCAAGATTATTTCAAGCATGGCTTTGATGGGTCTGGTGATGATGGTGGATCCTGCATTGATGGACGACTCACGTCGAGTTGGAATTGGACGTCGCTGATTGCCAAGAAGAAGTACTATCATGCTTTTATGCTTTCTGGCTTTCAGTGATTTGACGGGGATTTCAAATA
>JAVCKV010422417.1:1095-12512 GCA_032274145.1 Herpochondria borealis | reverse complement strand
CAAGGAAAGTTGCCAATAATTCCCCCAATCGACTCTGGGTTCGGTTTCCTTACCCAGAGGTCCCTCGTCCTTCAATCCCGGCGGTGCAACAGGAACAAGCGCACGCAACCCGGTAGCATATAAAACTCGCGTTGAGGTGGAAAGTGCTTGGTAATCAATCACAATTGGCCTGGTAAAAGGTCATAAACCCACTTACGGCGTTGCAGATCTCTTGAATAGGATGCAGACCGGGATGAAGCAGATGATGGAAAAACTCGTGATGTTGGGATGAATGGTAGGAATCGCGTCCGAAAGAGCAAAATGGCCGAGGAACCGGTCACGCGATTCAACAAGAAGTTGCTCCAAGAGGCGATAAATCTTCGTGCCGACGTCAGGGATTGCCAGAATCGAACGGTCGGAGCCGAATCCGCCGCAGGGGCGGGCGGAAGGCCAAGAGATAGCTGTAATCTAGTCCAAGCTGGGTGAAATAAAAAACACGTGATAGTATCGAGAGGAATGGCCAAAAAGCGGCCTCAAACGTTCATGAATGGAGCAGTATGGGAACGGGTGCCCAAAAACACCCGAAAAGGCATATCCGTACTCCCGATGAGTCTCACACTTTGCGTGAAACCAGTCGTTTTGCTTAAAGCGGGATTATTCCAACCCCCCTGGCTGGATTAACCTCATTGAATCTCGCAATTGGTAATTACGCTCAGCCCAGGCCGACCACGTCCAGAATAGACGTTGCATACATTGTGGAGCCAGGATGTACACAGGTTGAACCCTCTGCTGCCGCAGCTGCGTTGGAATGTCATCAGTTAGGAACAAAATCCCCATTCATAGAGCCAGCCGAGACCATCTACAAGCCCGTTCAGGACGTGATAAGTTAACGTATGTAACGACTCACGGACGTGAGAACCATCGCGGAGCCCCGCGACCTCGAAAATGTTTATCGCATTAAGAAGCAACTTACTCCGTTGTAGTCGGGGATCAGAAATTCCAGTAGGCCGAAACCTATTTATCTCTTGGAGTTCCAAACGATGATGAAGGAGAGTATTGACGCGGTCAACAAGTCGGAAGAAGTTTGGTAAAGGATCCTGCTGTACTTATTGTACGGTGAGGCTAAGGAAGTCTATCCCTCCCAGTTCTCCACGGCTACCCATTTTAATTGTTTAAACCTGAACGCAACAATGCCGTACATCTGTGATGCTCTTATCAAAATTTTCCTGACTGACGACGTCCTTTAGGCCGTTCAAGAAGAAGTAACCCGTGCGGCCTAGACGGAATAGGAGAACGAGTTGGATTTTGCGAGTCGTATCAACGCGGTCTATATATTGTGCAAGGATGTGTCCACCGAGCCCGCGTTCATGGCGCATTTTGTACATGGACTCAAGCCGTCGATCATGGCCCATGTTCAGGTGACCATGGTGTAAATGAGAGATGCAAAGAAGAGGAATCTATCGGCCGTGCATGACCAGGCCTTCAGGGAAGTCCAGTCTAAGGGTGGAAAGATGGCCGTTGTCATGGGGTGAACAAAGTCAGTCACTCCTCGCACAACTACAGGAAGTTTGAAAGGTACCAAGAACCCGAAAATTCTGTTCGGTTCCCCAAGTTTGACGACAAGTTCTTAAGAGAGTAATTTCGCTGCCGTTACCCCTCGTACTCCCACTATCTTCAAGTATGTACCTAGCACGTCGCTTGACCCTAAAGCGATCCTGACATCTACATTGGCCCTGGAGGATGTCTTCTTCCTGACAGACGAACATTTTTCTCAGGCGACCGAACATTTGAATAGAGAGGATCGCAACGTCAATGTGGACCAAGAAAATATCCCGGATCTCACTGAAGAGCAGATACGTACCGCCTACTCGGTCATTCTGAACCACTATCGGCAGCTGGCCTGCTGGAATTGCAGAAAAATGGTCCAGATAACGTTCACTTGTTCCTTCCTCTCTCCGGCTCAGCGGATTTTCTTCGCGTACAAGTACTGCTCGTGCCAGATCTAGATCAATCCTGTCCTCAAGGGCCGGTGACAGGAGATGATGAAACCCTCCTATCATGATGGTCCAGACCCTGGGCCTCTCCCGGGTATGCAACCGTATGGGAACCGAGGTGAACGACGACGGTGCGGTGGATATGGGCGAGGCGGATATGGACACGGTGGTCGTAGCTACCATGGTGGAGGCTACAATAGAGCTAAACCTCCCAAGAGGGATCCAAATGATACTTCAAAAGAGAAAATTCCCACTCAAGGCAGGTTCCAGTTCCTTCACAACTCGGAACATGTAGACGCTTCAAAGATTAATCAGGTCCAGGAAAACTAGGGTGGGAGACCACCGATGAACATGGTGGGTCCGTCAGGTTTGAAGAGTCCGATGATCCAAGTCAAGTAGGAAATGATGCGCGCTAGGCTCTTTCGGAACTGGCTGAAAGGTCACGAAAAGACACAATAATTCTATTGTAACCAGTCCCGGAAAAATGATAAAAACTTCCCTTATCTCCCAATTTCCCACCTCTATCCGACCCTGATGCTCCAGAGTCCTAGGCCTCCAAACGATCGCGTCGTGCGGGAGCCAGACATCGCCGTGGTTACAAGCGAAAGTTGGAGCGCGAAGAGAAAGGTTTCCAGGGAGGATTTAAATTGATTCAGGAGTTAAATAGAGGCATAAACGAAGAGGTGATGCCGACAGAAAAATCAATCCGAGAAGACGAGGGGTTCAGAATAGGCTTAACATACAGAACATATAACGATTCGCTGCCGAACATTTATCGGCGTCACTACCTCTTCATGGTTTCAGCCGGTGTCAATGCGAAGGTCCAGTACCCGACTCTGGTCGTCATACATACGGGTCTGGGTATAATTTCATCCTTAAGAGCGTTCTCCCCGAAGGGTTAGAGAAGTTCTTGGCGTCTAGCAAGGACCTCCCAATCGTGCCATACGCAATCGGTAACGCGCTCAGAGTGATCCATGAAGTAATCATACGGGTGCGGTTCGGAAACACTTCGTACCGCGTTAACCTTCAAGTTGTCGAAAATCTTCCATTCCAAGTCGTTGGAATCTAGTTAGCTAATTGAAACGTACATTCTATCCGTTTCATCAAGGAATTTGTAGAATTAACAGGAGATTCGCTGCCAGTTATCGCCAATGGCGACCGCGCCAAACCGTGTAATATGGACAATGTGCGTATCGAATAGTCAACGGTCAAGAAACCCGACCAGCAGGCATCGAGCGAGAAGGTTATCCGCGGGCTCACCCAAATTAACCTGGAAAAAATTAACTTGCCACCGTATGCCCAAGAACGGGCCATGGTGTAGACGGGATTTCAAGGCTTTTTATTGGACGATTGTAAGCAGGAGGTGGTGGAACGGTATGGAGTGCGAGTGATGAACTCTGTTCATGAAGTGGTTGAAGATCACCCGTTCAAGGTGATGGTCGGCATCTTCTCTTCGATTCCTCGGTAAATCCCGAAGGAAAATTTTGTGGGTTGCGCCAGTCTGTCTCCTATCGCCCTCATCCAATTGAAAGGGGAAGTTGCGCACGAAGAATGCGATACATAAAAACTTTAAAAGTCAGGGTCGGAGGCCGACATTACGAGTCCCCAAGCGGAGCACGAAAATGAGACGCAACTGGTAATGTCTATAGTAGAAGAGGCCCTTCAAACAGGGTAACCAGCCATCAATCAAGCCACTGATGTCCTATTTCTTCTGGGTCAACAGGAGATGTTAAAAAGGTCATTGAAGCGGAGTTAATTGCACTTGACGCGCAGAGTACTGCGAGTCCGAGAGAAGCGGCCATCAATCACAAGAAACGGACGTAGTTACAGAAGACGCGCGGAACACTGCACGTACGAGAGATGACGACACTAAAGCGCTCACCGAGAATTTTGATCCTGTTGTAGTAGAGGAAATTTCCAAGGTTCAGGAAGCGGTAAAGGAGTCACAGGAAAACAAAGACACTTGTTAGAATAATACATGGAGAGACCAAGTTGACCTGAGTCATCTGGAGGATTAAAAGAGGCGGTCAAGAGTGATGAAGCTCCTTGAGAAGTACAAGTCCGTGGTCGATGGAAGGGGAGGCCAGATACATGCAACAGATCACTGCATTCACATCAAGTCCGGGAAGGTGCCAGTTTTCATGCAGCCGTACCGGGCAGGATCCGAAAAACGTGACCCCATCCATGGGAAGATTTAGTATCAGTTCGCGGCTGGCGATATTGAGCGGAATGTAAAGGTCTGGTACTACTCGCTCCGAAGAAGGATGGGACAGAGCGTTTCTTTATAGACTCTCGCCGCCTCAATGCAGCGAAAATACTGGATACGTATCCCATTCTAATGATGGAGGAATGCATCGCAAGCCTCAATAATGTGAAGTTGTTCACAATGTTGGACCAGATTTGGGAGTATTGGAAAGTGTGGTACGGCGATAAGGGGGCCGCGCACCTACGCCGGGAAATCGACACGTGTACGCCCATCCTGGGTGGTCGGAATCGGCTGCCACTTCGCCACTCCGCAACTCGGGTCGGGTACAGTCCGAGGTACTGTAAGGACCTAGCAACTTTGCCATTTTGCTACTCTGGAGTGGCATGGCTGCGAATTGGTCGGGTTGGGTGCTTCGTTTATTGGGTACTATAGTTGCATAGGTAGGGCACACTACCCTACCTGAGGGAATCTAGATTAATGCACTGGACAGTGTTGAGGATACTGTAATTTCTAAGTGGCACTCTGTGTAGTTAGTTTTAGGGTTTTTTTGATCTTGGACCGTTCTGGTTCACCAGCCCCGCCTTGGGCGCTCGCCCAGCCGCTACTTAAGCTGTTTGGGCGGCGCCGGGTTGGGGTTGGAGAAGGAGCAACGGTGGTAGTTCAAAATACCTCCCAAGTAAAGCCTTTTCCCCCCGTCTTGTCTCCTTCTTTTCCACTTCTTTTTCTTCCTTTTCCATCTTCCTTTGGGTTTGTTTTAGGCAACGCTGTGTGGACGCACAAAAAGCAGCGGCGACGAAACGACGCCCTGACACACGTGCCCGCAGTTCCCTCCTTCGTCACGACCTGCCCCTCCATCTAGCTCTACCACGCCCCGTCCCCTTGTGTGCTGCTACGGGCGAGCTAGAAGGAAAAAAAGATGGTCAAAGACAGGGAAGAGGCTTTACTTGGGGTAGCTCAGGCGTGCTACCACGGTACCTTCTTGATACCTTCTTCATCCCTCTGCTACCAACCCTGGCGCGACCCAGGCCGCTTATGTAGCGGCTGGGGCCGCGCCCAACGCGGAGCTCGTGGCAAAAAAAACGGCCCAAGGGACAATAATTCTAACACTAACTACACAGAAAAACAACAGTAGCTAACCTGACACTAGATGACTTAACTAGATGAACTCGATAGAGCAACCAGACCTATCAAAACCCATTATTATGACATACCCATCCGTCGACAGGTCCACCCATCCCAGCCAATCAGCGCACGTAAAACCCGGAGTGAAAAATTGGCGAAGTGTCGGGTTACCCACGTCGTACTGTACGCTGTACCTACCCACGCCGCCGAGTGGCGAAGTGGCGGAGTGGCGAAGGAATTTTCTGTGCCGTGGGTAGCTCACATATGTATGACCCGACGTCGGGGGTGCGCCACCCCCTTATCGTCGTACCGTAACAGTCTATTCACAGAAACCTTCAACGACTACATAGACGAGCCAGATATTGTGATGAACCTCGTCACAAGTATTCTCAGTCGGCCCGAGGCTATAGAAGGTCTCGACAGTCGTTTTCAGGACCGAATGGACAAGTTCATACGCGATGCAATGCCTCAAGTAGTCAGAAACATCCTACACAAGGAATCGACTACGCAGACTCAGGCATATGGAAAAGTCCATCAATGGCTTTCAGGCATGTCGCCTAAACCGCCTTACTCAGACTATCCTCGCCGCGGTGGCCCGAGCAGCCCGCCGGACGACAGCTCCTCGGAGTTTTCCTCCAGGAGGAAGTCTAAGAAGTCGAAAAAGAAGAAGAAGCACGACTCCTGTTTATCCTCTACTTCAACCTCGTCTTTGTCGTCGACAAATTACTCAACCAAGAAGAAGTGTAAAACGTCCTCTCGGTCTTCGAAGTCATCGTCATCGTCTGGCAAGTCTTCCCACCGTGACAAAAAATCGGAAGCCACGTCAGCCGCCACAACGACTAAGGAGAAGAAAGCCGAGAGAAATGCTCGCAAGGAGAAGAAACGACTAATGAAGGCGAACAAGAAGGCTACTGAGATGGAGAAGGAAGATAACCTCACGTCTCTCAAGCCGGTGAATAGTCTCTTCAATTCGGCGGTTGATTATCGCACCTACCGCCTACGAGATCGTTCGACCGACTATGGAGGCAAAGAGTCTTCCAGAGTCCCGAAATACCGCAAACGGGCGGACGTCAAAATGCAAGGCTTGGCCTTTGACGGATCCGACCGTGTGGCCTTAATCAGCTTCTTCCTGACTTTAAAAGAGGCTTGCGACACAAATGCCATTACGGAAGCTACGGCGACGCAGATTTTACAGTACTACCTTAAGGGAGCCCCGAAGCGCAGAGTGCGCACGGCTTTGAAGTCGAGGGATCAAACCCGAAGGGAAGTCCGCAAGGACAGAAAAAGACACAACGTGTCGACTTATGCAGGAGTTAAAAAACTCCTGCTAACGAGGTATGCGACCGACGAGATCCTATCGAAGGCGCAAGCGACAGTGACTGAATACAAGAAGCCGAATGAGATGAACTTCGTAACATACGCGCAGAAACTGTCTGATAAGGCGGAGCATACCAGCAACGTATTCCCAGGAGAGACAGTCGAATAAGTCTTTTTCTACGGCCTGCGTCTGTCTATCCGAGGCTTTTCCAGGAGTCATTTACCCCGCTTCCCAACACAATCTTTGGACGAACTCGCCCGCTACGCCGAAAAAGGCGAAGACATGCACCCGATTTCTACCGGAGCAAAGAATACTGCAGACTCCAATAGGCACAATTCACCGGGTCAAGACCACAGCGCATATAATCAGAGAAGGCTAGGGCGGAATCAAGGCTCACAAGGCGGAAAGAAAGACGAAAAAATGACACAAAGCACTCAGCAGTTCGCACGATTCAAGTCGCGTTGTCGCAGCAACATCAGTCTATAACTGCCGTCGAGTCGTTCGAAGAAGTCATAGAAGCCGATTTGGCAAGCGTCCCTCCGGTTTAACCGGGACAGTACCACAACTGCAGAGTCTGTTCAGGCAATGATCACACGAGTCAGAAGTGCAAGTACTTACTAGCCGACAACACCGAAGACTTTTTGAAAGTCCGGGAGGCGAATTATCAATCAACGCATTGCAAAACGCCGTCGTGAGATGGGCCCGCGGTACAAAAACAACCGAGGCCAAGGCTATAGCAGACCGCAGAGTTGGAAACAAGGAGGCACCACGGCTACTCAGACTCACGGGACTTCCACCCAGGCTGGAAACTAGACGCGGAGACTGAAGGTATTCCACCTACTCCGCGTCCTCCCGACCTGAGTCCCAAACCAGAGGTGCCCGCCTCTCCACGAGCACCTCCCGAAGTCTCAGAAGTCGCGGTCATCGACCTCACCCCAAAGGGCGAGGCGGCAGCCGTAACGATTGCTGAATCTTCAAATCTCCCTTCGATTAATAAGCCACAATCGTATCACGACTACTCAGTCGAAGTGCCTCTCGAGTCGGAGGAAGACCAATGCCCCTTGACGGCGAACAACTACAAAGTCGCAGCCAGCCTCTGATTTACACCCGAGCTGATGCTGGTCACACCTTTTTTAGTCCACACCGGGGCAACCATGAACCTGGCTTGCACCAGGTTCCTGCCACTCGAATGGAAGACGACTGTGGAGCCGTATACTGGAAACGTCGTGAAATCGGCTAACAAGTCTTCCTTGGATATTCTTGGCGTAGTTCGCCTTTTCTTGAGGATGGGCGACTTACGAGTCAAGATACGCTTCGGTGTCGTTCTTAATTTGGTCACACGTGTACTGGTAGGAACACCCTTCACCGAAATTTTTCATGGGGATTTTTCCCATCGATCGGTGAATTGTCCCCCGGAGATTCTCAACCGGTGCCAATGTTGGCCATCGACCAGCCGGACATCATGATGGCCTTTGAAGAAGAATGCGACACTAATGACTCCCGAGTCTTGGCCTCCGAGTTAACCTCGGCCGCCAACGAACTGGCGGGCCACCACGGAGACGTGGGAAAGACTATACGGGTCGCACAAGCCATATGGCTTCAACCATGATCGCAAACGCCCTTGATGGTCACTTGCGTAGTCCCCGGCTTAGTAGTCATCACATCATTCGAAAAGCCGTTGTCCAAGCTTTTGAATCTCACATCCCACGGCATAATGGATATTAATCCAGACCGCCCATTCTTCGTCTTAATAGCCAACCTCACCGGCAAGGCCGTGCACGTGCCGAAACACATGCACGTTTCACAGGCCCAATATGTGCCCCACATTCTGTTGACTATTCCAGATTTTCCCCAGACTCCAGAAGTCCCCAACAATGCCCCATCCATAAATGCCTTGAAGACCGAGGACGGTCTTCCCGATAAGAAGGGGAGGGGAACTGATCAGACTATACAAAGACGAAGCGTAGTCCGTGCTAAGAAATTGGGCTGATCAGGCTGATCAGGCTAAACGCAAGGAATCGACTAATGAAGACTGGCGCGAAAAAGTCCGATTGGGCACCAAGATTGAAGACCTTCGGGACGGGATTGAACATCTTTTGGAGCCTTATGAGAGCGATTTGGAACGCAAAGAAATCAAGGCTATGTTAGACAAAGGTGTAATCGAACCGGCCAACTTGGACAGGACTGGGCGTCTCCAATAGTCTTTGCACCATGGCCTGATGGTACCCTCAGGTTTTTCGTCGACTAAAGGAGACTTAACAGCATGACAGTAAGAGACTAATTCCCCATCCCCCGCATGGACGATTTTATAGACTATCTAGGCGAGGCGAAAGTTTTTTCGACGCTGGACTGCAATTAAAGCTATTGGCAGATCCCAAAGACTGAAAGAGACAAAGACAAGACTGAATTCACGTCCCACAGAGGCCTCTTCCGCTTTACGCGAATTTCCTTTGGTCTCAAGAACGCCCCTGGCACGTTCCAGCGCGCAGAGGACGTGATTATCGCCTCCTTTAAATTTAAATACGCTCTCGCCTACTTAGACGACTTCATAGTCTATTCAGTCACAACGGAAGGAAACGTTGACCATTTTGACACGGTACTACATCTGATGCACAGGGCAGGCCTGACTCTGAAGTTGCACAAATGCCTCTTCTTCAAAGCGTCAGTCGACTATTTAGGCCACGTGGTCAGTCCTGGGAAACTTGAAGTCGCAGCCAGGGCTACAGAAGCCGTGGAAAAGGCCCTCACACCTCGTAATTTGAAAGAACTACGGTTCTTTTTGGGCTTGTCAAACGTCTGTAGAAGATTCGTGCCTAACTTCTCCCGACCCGCAAAGCCTCTTAATCGCAAGCTGGAGAAAGGGAAACCACAGAATTCGGGAGACTTAACAGACGATGAGATGAAGGCTTTCAAAGACTTGAGGTCGAGACTGGTCATACCAAATATACTGGCTCTGCCCAAGCTAGGACAGCCGTACACCATCGAAACAGATCCCTGCAATTTCCAAGTGGGCTGCGTACTCCTCCAGTATCAGCAGGGCGAAAAGACTCCAAAGCCGATAGGATACTGGTCTCGGTCCTTATCACAGGCTGAACAGAACTACAAAAATACTGAGAAGGAGTGTTTAGCAATGGTCTGGGCAGTCTTGACCTTACCGCCGTACTTGGAAGGCAGTCGGTTCACCATCCGAACCGACCATGACGCCCCCCGCTGGCTAATGAGTCTCTCTGATGCCTCTGGTAGCCTACAACTCTGGAGGTTACGCCTCCAAGAGTTCGACTTCGTAGTCAACAACCGACCATGTGCGCAGCACAAGGCTGCGAACGCGATGTTCCCACTTCGTACAGCCGGTCTCGGCCAAAAGTAAATGACGACATCCCTGTCATAGCACTAGCCCAAGAACTTACCAAGGACTCTGAAGACGGGAAAGAGGGTTGAGAACAATGGACGAATTGCCAGGCTGTCGACTTCGAAGACGCATCGAAGCACGACACCGGCCTCCCAGAAGTCATCGCCCTTATAAAAGACCAATCGGACATAGAACCCATCGCAATGGACGAACTACTCGCCGAGAAACAGGAGGACCGTCTGTGTCAGCACAATATCGCCGAGTTTCACAAGATGTCGAGCGTGTTCAGAATTCAAAACAATGGCCTCCTCGTTCGCGAGTCTCTACTAGATGGCGCAGTCCAAACGGTCTTTCCCGAGTTTCTTCAGCCAAAAGTCCGTTATTTGGCCCATTATCCGTTATTGGCCGGAAACCCTCGAGGCTCTAAAATGTACCACTTCTCAAGACGTGTTTAATTTTGGACACAGATGGCGAACGGCGTGTTTCAGACCGCGAAGGACTGTCGGAAATGCGCCGAAGCCAGAGGCACAAGGTTCCAAAACCAGAAGCCAATGAAGTTATTCCCGGCTAAGAAGCCGCTCGACTTTGTAGCCATGGATCTCCTCGCTCCCTTTCCAAAGACGGAAAACGTCTCAACAGACATCTTGGTAATAACTGACCGGTTCTCCAAGTTGGCACAATTGACCCCTCTCTCATCGACTACTGCAGTCTCGGTCGCGAATTCCTTCGTGGAGCACTGGGTCATCCCCTACGGGATACCAACTCATCTGTTGACCGACAATGGACCGCAACTCATTGCTAAGTTTTTCGAAGGCGTCTTTTTTCTGTTAGGCGTGAAACACTTGACTACGACAGCCTACCACCCACAGGGGAACGGGCAGACCGAGAGGTTTAACCACACCCTGGTCATCCGCCTGCGCGTCTTCTTAACCTAGAACTTCACTAACTGTGGCAGATCCATTCATCCGCTTACCTACGCCTACGATAGTCAGGTTTACCGGACGACTCACGAGACTCCATTCAGCCTGGTGCTCACACGTCAGCCGCCCAACATAATTGTCAACGAGAAAGACCCTCTACCAGAGGTAGAATTCCTTACGCCTAGAGAAGCCCGTCTCCATCTCATGGAACATATCAAGTCACTCGTGACAAGGGCGACCCAACGGACGGAACAACAACAGGCCAACTACAAGAATTATCATGACGGTAAGGTCATGAGTCTCTTCAGTCTTTCACCAGGTGACGAAGTCCTTCTAGACACTCCTCCCTCCCTTGGGCAAACCATGGCCCAAAGGATGGCTGACGAGCCAAAAGGTAAACTTCGCAAGAAGACCCATGCCTCCGAAAAAGTCTTGAAAGTCATGGGCGAAAGGGGGTAAGCCGTGAAAGGGAACATCGAAGACGTGGTCTCGATCGACCGCTTCACGAGGGGGGGGGGGGGGGGGGGGG
>JAVCKV010422306.1:0-12512 GCA_032274145.1 Herpochondria borealis | reverse complement strand
GCCTCTGTGCGCGGGAGTCGAGTCATCCTTTCTCGAGAGGCTTGATGAATTCTCGCTGTCCGAGGGAGTGGGTGTCACACTTGGGTAGAGTTTTGCAGAAGTTGTACACCGGCGTAAATCATTACAATCATGGGCTGGTCTTATGAACGTGCTGAAGTGCTGTCCCAGTGACGTTAACAGCAACACACTGGCTTTGCAGCCTACAGTAGTATGGGTCGCTCTGCGTGTAAGGAAGAAATATGTACGTCTCCACCATCGGCAAATGGGTGTAGAGAGAAATGCGTTACAAGTGGAAGATACTGTCATTTCGTTCGTGGATGTGTTCTCAATCATGGCAGTTCTGGCAGTTGTCCTTATGTCTACTGTAACTCCGTAGTTTCAGTCCCCGGAGCCGTGGAATCAGTTGCGGAAGCCTGTGCTGTTCTGTCTTATAAAGCAGCCATGGCGGGTGCGACAGTAGCTGCATGTGTATCTGAAATCACAGGGGGGTTGTTTCTGTGGTTACAGTTGTTTTACTTGTCTCTGCTACGGCAGTTGATTGTGCAAGCAGTGCCACTTGTGTCTGGATTCACAGCGGTTTTGGTAGCAGCAGTGCTGGTAGGCGCATCTACGGTACCTTTCTTTTCTGTAGCGACGGTAGAGGCGCAGTTATATCTTCGATCGCAGTTGTGTCTGTAGGAACTTTGATGGAAACTGTATCTGAACTAACGTCAATTCCGACGATTGTAGAAGTTTCAGTCGTGTCTTCAGCCACTGTCGTCTCCGCAACGGCAGTAGTAGTAGCAGCTCCATCAATGATTGTTGCTTCGGTTGTGTCAACTACAACAGTGGTTTCTACTTGTATTTGTACCCGTGACTATAAGCGTTTCTATGGGCTCCATAAGAACAGGTAAAGAAGTGGCTTCTGTCGCGGCAGATGGATTGGAAGAACCTGTGGTATCCTCAGAAACGGTGACAATTGAGGTAGTTGCCTGGTCACCTTGTGAGACAAAAGACTGCATAGTTGTCGTACCAGTCACTGTAGCTTTGGTATCGCCAACGGAAGTCGCTGCCGCCGCCGACGCGGTCGTTGTTGGTTCCTCACGCGCAGGAGCTGGAATAATATCTGATGTTGTCATGCCATCAGGGCCTGTGCAAGTAGTTGGTTCTGTGGCAGCAGTAACCGACGTATCTATGGTTGTCGTACCATCTTCTTGTCCTGGAAGGAATGGTGCTGTCGTCGTCAAAGTATCAGATCCTGGGATAACGGGTATTGTCACACCAGTCGTTGCTTCAATGTCTGTTGAGAGCATGCTCGTCGTAGTGATTGTCACGGTAGTCAACAGCGGATGAATACAGCTGAAGCCTTTTCCATCTGGACAGCTCGTTGCCACACAGCCTTGCCTCGCGCACTCGTTCTCTGCCTTGAGTATCGAAATGCCGATAAGACAGATAGGGCTGCAAATGGTCTGAGTACCAGTCGTTGTGGTCATAAGTGTTGAGTGAGTAGTGACAACATCACTCGGTTCTACATAAGCGCTTGAATCTTCGTCTGCATCCAGGTCAACACAGTGGAAGCCACGGAGGTTTATACATGGCGTTGCATAGCAGCCATGCCGTGCGCAGTTTGACGCTGCTTGGCGGAGGTTTGTGCCTATAATACAGGCGTGGCTACAAACTGTGTTGTGGGCCATGGAAGTCGTGCCGGATTGGGTTTCAGGATTTCTTTCCTTGTGGCTCTGGCCCGGAATTTGGGCGGAAGATGACTGGTCGGCCGAAAATGGGAGGCAAGCAAAATGGCGAGTGCACTCACATGCTACGACGCGGCAGTGGGTAACCGGGCAGTTATTGCGAGGGTTTCTTGTGCCATGAACATACTTGTTTGTGCAAGAAGAGCCTTTGGTGGTGGCTTCCCTGTTCGACCTGACGCAGCGGAAGCCGTCGATGTCTTCAATTCTTCAAAAAACTGGTTGAAGTCCTCATCAATATTATTTCAGTTTTTATTGTTGTTGTTCTAGTTTCGGGTCTGACGGTTTTAGTTCGGCCTGCTCTGTTGAATCAGCAACGCTGCATCTTACACCCGCACGGACAGTTAGAATGAGGCCTACGGGGCCGACACTGGTTGTTACACTGGACATCGTTCACAGCCATGCAAGTATCACTTCGGTTGATACTGTCGGAGACCGAGCGGGCTCGATGTGGTCCGGCAGCGCTGTATTACCATGGATGATACGTATTAGGACTGGAAATGCAAGCTACATTGTTTTGTGATTGCTTTCTTTTTTGATTTTGTTACAAATTTGGCGCTGTGCAGGTAGTCTCGGCACGACTGAGAGGGAATATGTGCACAAGCTCGAGAAAAGGATATAGAGAAAAGACTGCAAAATTGAGGATTCGGGATTGGGAGAATTGAATTAAGCGCAGTTGTCTTCGCAAGAGGGAATTGCAGGTGGTGTGTGAGCAGACTGGTTTAACGGGTGAGCAACTCCGACGCGGGTATAAAACCGGCGTCTGAGCGGTGCAGTGGTGAGCACCACCAACAGCCGTAATCATCGAAACTAAGAGGTAGAATGGGCCAAGCTCTTCTCCGGTAAGCATGGCGTTTGAGAGGCCATAGGAAAAGGGTCAGAGCTATCGACGAACCTGACCGAAATCGGTTCAATAACAGCCGGCGAGAGGCCCGCTCCGGACATTGAGAAAGCTGCTATGGGTGGGGCAGAAGGCTTTTTGTAGGAGCAGACGCGGCAATCAAAAGGTCCGTACTTCACGACTTGTCGGAACGACTTGCCAGGGGTTCAGCAGAGATATTTCGATGCTTCGAGCCGATGCCCCACAGACAGAGCGGACAAGCCTAGTAAGTACAGGTGATGTCGGTGCAATTATATCGCGGTTTAGAAGCGGGCAAACGATGCTGAGACGATGGGGTTATCCGCGTCAGACGATGTGGAGAGAGGGTCGCTGTAGGGGTCTCGAAGAGAATGACGTACTGATTCGCTCAGTATTATTGGATACACATAGTGGGGCAAGCAGTGAGAACAACTGGCCATAAGAGCTGGCTCATGAAGATTGTGAGCTCCACCGGTGAGCGGTTTTGCCCGCGTGGGGCAATTCGTTTTAACGGGGCTAAACAATTTGTAAATTAAATCCTTTAAAATTAAATCATTTAATGATTAATTGAAGCAAGTCAGGCTTCTTGCGGTTTAGTTTTAATATAATTTCTCCCGACTCTCTCGTCTTCGGGTGGTAAAGCCCCTCAAGTTTAAAATTCCTCAAGAAATGGAGCAGCGGTCCAATGAACGCAGTAATGATAGTCGTAAAATGTGTGACTGCGCGGGCGGCCATGACAGGATCGTGAAAACTCTGCCACCCTCAGCTGAGAATGCCATTTCTCATCGCCAAGAACAAAACATTTTTTAAACAAAAACGAAAGACCTCAGCAGCACAAAAAGCCAACTATAAAAACATTTATCTTAAAAAATTTAAAAGAAGGTTAATAAATTTACAAGTGATTTTTTATATTTAGTTTCATGTTAAGTGATTCACGTAAATTACTTTCTTAAATGTAATGAAGAAATAGAGAGGAAATTGAAATTATTATCAGAATAAAAAACGAAATTTTTAAATTTAGTTTAAATTAAAATAGATCGAACTATACCAGAATGTTTCAAAAATGTAGACATACGTTATATAAGAAACTTTAAAAGGAAACAAAAACTGTTAACCTCCATATTCCAATAAGCCAAAATATAGTAATATTTTCTTGGATAAAAAATTCAGCAGACTCTATTGCATAATATTATTGTGAGAATAAAGCTGTTAATGATGAAAATACAGCATTGAATCATAATATAATAATGAAAATAGTTTGATCAAATTGATAGTTTGGTAGAAATCGGATCATAGATATACATATCTTAACAAAAACATTATTGAAGAATTAAAAAACAAGTAGAGTTATATTACTGTGAAAATGAAAAGTAGTTAGCAGAACATATTTTCTATAAGTATTGAAATAAACGAAATAATAATGCAGGTTTATCGAACCACTGTCGGAGCACTGCATCCTGATGCTGATACCTCTAGGCGTCTCATACGGGTAGATCGTGTTACAAGAGGATTACAAGGAGAAAGCGACACTTGACTCTTGTTCGTGAGTAAGGCAGTACTAGTCCATAAAGAATGCTTAACGAAACTAAATAAGTATGAAGACTAAGTCTTTGAGGTTTCTAGGCGACTAAGTACGTAAGAAATTATTCAGCCACCAAGGAGTCCATGGGATTGATGTTCTACTCTGCACCTTACAAGTACCTTAAAAACATTTCTTCCGTTCTGATTATGTATGACTAATTTTAACTCAACAGTGGTTCCCTCAATGTCATGCAGCATACCTATAAAGAAGAAGGTTTAGTACGTTTCGTACAAAGTGCATCAATAAAGCCAATAATATTCAATATTTCTCAGCGTAATAGAAACAATGTTTCTTTCCGAACATTTTGTCAAGAAGTGTGTTCACAATGCATTGCAAGCAATGATTAAAATTATCGCTTGCAATGCATTGTGAAGGTATCCTTGTGCTGATACCGCAGATGCACCCATTTTACCGCATGAAATATACTGCATGTAGAATAATGAAAAACTCTAGATGAATCTCTAATCGGAGTGCAAACGGCAGAAGTCCCAATATCGCCAATGTGATTCGCCCTCTAATCCATGCACAGCTAGTCAGTGAGAGGGGATGAAAAGAAGTCATTTCATCAGCACTTAACTGATGGTTTACTCAAATGTTCCCTTCATTTTTCAAGGTTGCAAGCGCAGGAGCAGGCGCACTTTGCGGAGCTGCAGCATTCTGCACAAGTGTTTGTGTTCGGGCAGAGCTTCGGCTTCTTCAGAATGCTCTTTTTCGGTTTCATGGTAGGATCCCAGCCGGACATTCTTTGACTTCTTGAATCTTGGAATAAAGAGGAGCGGTCAGAGAGGGGGTTTGCACCTTTTGCAAGGTTTCTTTCCGGAAAGTTTGAAAGAGATGGAAGTTTTCGTATGCGTTTTGGCGTTGTGGCTGTGCTGAAGAGGCGCTGGTGAGGATGATGGTTTCGTCACTGTCGACGATAGTTGGTATTTTCTTTCGTCCCTCCCACGGGCAGAAAGGGGTATAAATAGTAGCGGAAGAAACGGACCGACAACGCATCCCTTCATAGAGAGATTGTGCACGTAGCAGCAAGTCAAAAGGATGTGGCCGGCAAGGCCTATTCCACCTCTCTGTTCCCGTTCCGGTGGAAAGCTTCGACTGGGGCAGAAACAGCCTCGAAATATGGACAAGGAGTTTCGATCGTCAGGCACATTTATTTGTAATATTTCGATCTGCTCCGCCGGACAGTGGGCCAAGGTACGATATTGCGCAGTCTCGGACAACTTTCGGGCAATTTTTTCCGCGTCGTTTGTAACGGGGCTTGCACATTTGCGAAGCGAGTGGGATTGAGTGCTTCGGGTTCAGCGACCGCCTGAATGCATACATGGTTCATTCCGCGCTCTTGGCTTGTTCTCTCGACACGCCTTTCCGACTGGCTGTCAGGAGCTCAGGGAGGAGGGTTCGTTTTACGAAAGGAAAACGAAGAAAATACCGCAAGAATCCGGACTCGTTGAAGGAGGGTTTCTAGGCATAACGTCATGGCAGACCAACACGAAAAAGGGAGACTGCTACGTATGAAGAAGGAAAATCGCAGCGCTGGACCAGCCGACATGTATGGCACACAGCTCGGAGAAATATGCTTTCCTTCCGAAATCCGCAGTTCTCGCATCTATAGTGCTTAAGCGTGGAGGCCTTCCCATAGTGCGAAACGAATAAAATGCAAGGATTGTTTAGTTGCGTATATCTTCCACCTATCCATTTAAAAAAATGCTGCATCACATGAAAATTGTTGCTGGTCGTTGCTCGGCCACATACATACACGTCGCCCTGTCTTCCGTGGCGGACGCCGCTCACTTTCCGAATGGCTCGCAGCTGTTTCAGCCCTTGCGATCGTTTCTTTGTGTTTCATCATGATAACCGCATCGTTATATTCTTCATCATGGTTCAGGACAGAACATAACACTGCACATATTCCGCTGCATAATAATATCACAGGAATCACGATTACAGGTCCATTCATCGCTCGGCTTGTATGTAAAAGGCGAGCGATGAATGGACCTGTAATCGTCATTCCTGTGGTATTCTTATGCACGCGAAGCCGGACGGGTGGGTACTTCCACCATGGACCCCAGCCGCCCTGTTGTCACCACAGCGACCTGAAATTCTGGCCTTCATCTTAAAACCCGCCGTTGCACCGGTCCTCTTGCCCGAAGTCTTTGCAACAGCGCCAATCGCACACACGAAAAATCTTTCCACTTCTCTTCTTCAGCCCTCTTGCTTATATACTGGTGTACACGCAAAGCGTCGTAGTGTAAGAATACAAAGTTAAGAGTTTGAATGATTGACAACTGCACTAGGTTTTTATTCGACGTCATTTTAACGGCACACATGAAAATCACGCCACAATCAATCACAAGAAATTTATTGTGGCGTGGTTTTCACTCAAGCTCTGCACCAAGGTACACGAGTTTTTCTAAAGAATAGGCCAAGAAGTTCTAAGGTGCACTTCAGAATTGATTTCGTTTGAGAGCCAATAATAACGGAGTAAAAATAAAATGCGATGTCCATATACTATCAAGATTTACAATCTTATTGCATATATGTCGGCATTTACAATATAAAATAGAAGGTTTATAATGCGTTAGGTACATGTATGCTAATAAATGCAAGGGGAACAAAGGCCACAGCCTTTTTAACAATGAATTTTGCTTCAAAATACGTCTGCAGTTACAATAGATCATCTCATAAAACTGGTCCGAAAATTGAAACTATATTTCGGGACATACTGTGCAATACCCTAGAATAATGATATATCCAATACTTGTAGTTGTTTTTTTGCCAACAAATATGCACATTTTCATTGCGTCCAAACACCATATCCTTCTATTTATAATTACCGTTTACTAAACAGAAACATATCGCAGTTCTAAGTATTTTTCAAATTACAAAATATAAAGAAGAAAAGCATTTCAAGATATATAGAAATGAAGAGGTATGAAAATTGCGAGATGCACACATTTACGGAGATGAAGATCGAATGATAAATACTTTGAAATTTAAAAATGTAACAAGTGACTGCCTGCATAACTGCAAGCATACAAACTGCAACGTTTAAACAGAGAATAACAAGGTTAAGGCATTAGAAATAAAATAATTAAGGAATCGAACAAACGAATAATCACAATACGTCAATTACAAAAAAAACTAAAACAAAACACTAAACCACCACTACAGAAAAAACACTAAATACTAACCAATAAATTCTAACTAATAAATAATAAACAATAACTAATAACTAATAACTAATAACTAATAACTAATAACTAATCACTAATAAATAATCACTAATAAATAATAACTAATAACTAATAAATAATAACTAATAACTAATCACTAATAAATAATACATAATAAATAATAACTAATAACTAATAACTAATAACTAATAACTAATGACTAATGACTAATAACTAATAAATAATAAATAATAAATAATAAATAATAAATAATAAATAATAAATAATAAATAATAAATAATATAGAAGAAACGGTTAGCAGTGATGACCAAAATTACTTTTTAAATAAATTAAAGAAGGAATCTAGGACCTTAAAATTCAACAATTAAAGAATTAAATATTCCAAAAATGGAATCAATCAAAAATATGGCATAAGATGTTTAAACAATAGAATAATGCAAGAACGGAATAATACGGAACTATATATTTTTGAAACCCTGTATAATTGAAGAACTGAATAATTATCTTCCTCAAAACCTGAAAAAGCAAGAAGTCAAAAAGGAAAATTGAACAACTTTTTCTATTTAAGGATTAAAAAAAAGGAATAAATGAATAATGGATTAATTTATGGCTTTCATATAAACGATTTTGAGGACTATCGAAAAAATGAGTAGTTTAAGATTTAAATAAATACATATTTAATGAACTAAAGAACTATAGTAGTTCATCATAATATAATTGTAAAGCTAAAGAATTAAATGACTCAAAAACTCTACATTTAAGAACGGAAGTATTAAAAAGTTTAAAGAATGAAAGATATAAAGAAGTAAAAAAAAGTAATGAAAAGAAAACTTAAAATTTCAAAACTTAAAACAAGGAAACATAAAAACCAACTGTGAAAATCGTTTAAGATGTAAAGAACTCTTAAATTTACAGAATTGAGGAATTATAGAATGGAGGAATTATAGGATAGTAGAAGAAAAACGAAGAATTATAGAATTAACGAATTTTTGAACACTAAAATACAGAAAGTTTTGAGAAGCTACAATGAAAATAGAGGAATGTTTGGATAACCTAGAAAAGATAACTTTTTGTAACTGCTAAAAGAAAGGATTCTTATACTTTAAAATCCGAAGATTATGATTTATTCATTTCAAAATACATTCAGATGAATTGAAATGCTCCGAAGAGGTTTTTCTTCTTCTTAACCATTGTAAAGAAATGTATTTTAAGATTTTATCGTATTTATGCAATGAAACCATGAAGGATATATAGATCTGCAAGGTGAACCTTTTTATTTTTATCTATAAAACATTTATAAATTTGTTTAAGTTCATAAAAATACCTTGAACGTTTTGAAAAACTTCAATTGTACTTTAACTGGAAACTCGCAAGATTTTCGATAAATATTCTGTATATTATTCTGAAAGATTCGGTAAATTTCAGAATGCATATTTTAAAATTCGTACATTGATTTGCACTGATCAAGTTTCTGCACAAAGAATATTCCCCCTTCGTTGAGCCTGACGTTGTAATAAAAAGATAAGTGTGAAATTTTAATGTTATGTTTTTGCTTCCGGAGTGGTTTAAAAAAGCAGTATTTGGCCGTCTGGTATAGTTTAATTATTCAAACACTCTGAATTCAAAAAATATTTAATTATTGTGTTAAATTGGGAAACGAGAGAAATTATAACTTTTTGCGAAAGTTTGGTACTATTGATCTAGTTTTTGCATTTCTGATTAGTCTATTTCAACGGTAAATTTTAAATGTCGTCAATAAATATTTAAGGAGATGGGAGATTAGTCGTTGAGACCGTCTGGTAGTTAAAAAATTTCTATTGTACAACTGAAATCGGGAAAACTCAGCTACAGCATACAGTATTAGAATGGTGAAATATTGTGTAAAAACTAAATAGCATTGAAACAGCTGAATGACCTGAAAAGCGAAAGGTAATGCACTACAGCATCTTTTGTCAAACTATTTTCACGCTGTTTGCAAAGGATTCTGTATTGATTATCCCTGTGTTCAGTGCAGTTGGTTTTCGTTTTTTCATCCAAAATTATCAGTGTTTTAGTGGCTAATCTTGGAGCTGGAAACAAGTAAAAAGCAACTAAAATTCAGACAAAAAGTCATCGCGGTATGTCGGTAATGATCAAGGAGCAGTGAAGAATGCTGACTAATAATTTGAATAAGTTCTGATAAATGAAAGAAGCGTGAAGCAAAGCTTAATAATATCTTATGTAGACTGAAACGATAAAAAAAGTTCTAATAATTACTAGCCATCCAACTTTAAAGTAGCCATATTCAGTGTATTGCACCAGCGTATTTTGATATTAACGATAAAAATATTTAAATAATATTTGTATGGTATTCAATATGTGTAAGTAGATTTTATAGCACAATTTAATTTTTTAGTTCCTCGATAGTGAAACCACCAAAAAAAATGAATAGGAAATTGCTAGCAAACAGTGTCCTGTTTTTTATAAGGCTTTATACTCGGAGGACGATGATTTAGAATCCAACCTCTTCGTCCATGGACGGAACAGAAGCACACTCGATGTCGAGTTGCACTTCTTCAAACTGTCTCTGTAAGATCCCAGGAAAATTCCCTGCCTCCC
This sequence comes from Herpochondria borealis, assembly GCA_032274145.1. Lineage (NCBI taxonomy): Eukaryota > Rhodophyta > Florideophyceae > Ceramiales > Ceramiaceae > Herpochondria > Herpochondria borealis. The sequence continues at coordinate 2,552 of JAVCKV010422306.1, read as the reverse complement.
AACTTTCACCAATAGTATCACGTCTAGGCGGAGGTGGAAGTTCATCAATTGTAAGGAAGGCAAGGTTCACCGGTTTTGCAAAACACCGGGAAATCAAAGCAAACAGAAGCATCCACAGTGTGAGTATCAGAGCCGTAATGAATAACGTTAATCGGCGCTTATCGACGGTTGGCTTTTGCCAATGGTGTTGCTTCTGAAGGACAACGATCTCTTTTGATGAGTACGTGTTCGCGCTTGAATCATTTGACGGTGCGCTTACCGAGACTGCGCTCCCGACCAGTGCGCCGATGGAATGCACAAGGCTCTCAGGACTTAGAGTAACCCCCGTCCCGTTAAACCGCGTCGTCACTTTTCCCGCTAAGTCCTTGCAATCTGGTCCATACTTATATTCTTCCACGGTCGCCACTGTCTCTCCTTTTGGTTTAAATATTGAAGCTGGACCTGCAACCTGAGACATTTGTAGAGACGTGGAATTTACATAGTTTTCCTGGCAGAATCGAAGAACTCGTTTAAGTTCCGATTTACAGAACTGTTTGTTTGCCGTATTTAGAACATTCCTATGTAAGTTCTGCACGACGGCGATGTACTGAGTCTTCTTGTTACAGATTCTGAACAATCCAGCGAACGGGACTGTGCGAGCTATTTTAAGCGGCCCAAAAGGGTCGTAAGTTTTGAGACGGATCGACAGGTTGAGTTGTCCGGTACTCGGGAAAGAAACAAAATGATCCGAACCGTATAAATGAAACGTTGATATTAGTTGCGCTGTATCACCGAGCTTGGTCAATCTGCCACCCTTGTTTCTTTCCGGGGTTGTGTTTTCAATCCAAGAGTAGTTTGTACATACCAAGATGGGATCTTTTGTCATGCTTTTTCCAACCACAAATATTGACGGCGTTACGCAATGGTACGCAGATAGTCCCCTTTTCGCAGCAGAAGGAGTGACACGATCCAGAAAGGAAAGGTAATCATCTTTAACCACAGTTGGTTGTTCAAACCACACCTCCATTGATTCCGGGCCGTTCTCTTCGCGATTATGTGAAATCACCATGAAGCCCACATTTACAAGAAAAAAAACCAGCGTGATCATGTAGCTGCAAAAGCATGGTCTCTTGTACCAGCTCTTTTCTTTGTCCCGAAGCAACGATGATGGTGGTGGGGTAGAGAAGGGAAGGTCATCTTGTTCGGAACCAGTGAAAGATGGAATTTCACGGGAAGAAAAATGAGAAGACGGCCCAAAGGCGAAGATGAAGAAAGTCAGAAAGATGCAGTGCGACACGAATCGCCCAGAGTGACGGACGGCGGATAAGTCGTGCCTGAGAGGTTTCGAACGGGTTATGGGTAAATAACAGAAACAAAGAAACAAACTCTCTCATCATTGCAATGAAAAGGAGCGTGAGGATGGCAATTAAATAGTCGTAGAATGGGAGAATGCGATCCAAAACTGCTTGGGAAAAGATGGCAGCGCGGTACTCAAGATCGGGAAAACGCCCGTACAAGTTCACCTGATCGTCACCAACCACAAACATTGGGGCGCCGTGGTCGTATTTGAATAGGCTCGGAAGCTCGTTTCTTCCGGACATTGGGGATCACTTGACGAAGCTGAGAACGGTTGGTTTGTTTTTGATGCAGATGATTGAAAAAGAGCGAAGAACAAAACTCGGTAGGCGCTAGAGCAGCTCGACTCGACAAAAAGTATGAATACCAGAAGGCCTTCCGGAACAGCGGGAAAGGTCGCTGCAGTGGCTGATTTAGCTGCTGGGACTGCTGCGATGGCCTTTCCGAACAGCGCTCCCATGTCCTGTTATAACGCATTCGTGGCAAAGTTTGTGACGAACCAACAAAAATTGCCGAATGGATGCCAACAGAGCATGAAAACAATTCCGCTATCTCGCATTTAAGGCAGCGCGGTGAGAATAAAATTGATCTGCTGTCGGCCTCGCTAGAGAAGAAATAGTATTTGAGGAAGTGTGGTTGTCATGCATAGAGAATGCGCCGTGGCCGCGCCGTGGCGTTTTCTACGCTATTTCTCAAATACCTTACTGTATGAAATCACGAAATTTAATTAGAATACATGTTTTTACATTAAATAGATTTTAATTAGCGTGTGTGTATTTCTACTCTACACGTATTACATGGCCTGGAAAAAGTCTATATGAACTTGACTGACCACCTACTTTTTGGTCAGCCAGCTACCAACTCAGACAGCCTCCTGGCACACCTTCCGCATCATCCACATCCACGTCCTACTGCGCTCCCAGAGTCAGTGACGGGGCGGGGTGCATCAGCAAGGTCGTGCTTTCTCTCACCTCGGAGTAGACCCAGACCACCGACGTTCAACCCAACCCGCAGTAGACGGAAGGCGTCACCGGTCGGCCACCAAGGACAAGTTGCTTCAAGAACCTGCGCTCAACCCCACCAATGCTGAGTCGACATCCTACGTTGGCAACGCGTCACAAGAAATTTCTGAGTCGACAACCAATGTCGGCGAGGCGAAACTGTACATACCCGGCTAAATCGAAATCTACCGTCTGTTAGATCAGACCGAAATCACT
>JAVCKV010422197.1:0-12513 GCA_032274145.1 Herpochondria borealis | reverse complement strand
ACTTTCGCAATCCTACCTGTCTGTAAAATACTAACAAATTTGAAATCTAATAATTAACTATTATTGTACAACAAAATCAATTGAATTCTTGAATATAATAGGATTTGATAAAATATCTTAGACCTCTAATTTGGATTTAAGAATGAAAGGTTAATTTTCAATTAATCTTCCAGTTACTTTTAACCAATTTCGTGCTCCAGGATAATTATCTGGCGCTAATTTCAATGCTTGGACCCAATACTCAGCGGCTTTATCGAACAATTCTTTCGATAATTCAATATATTCATCTTCTTCTAAACTTTGTGCTCGAAGAGCTTGCGAATGATAAATCACTGCAATGTTATTTAAAGCTTGTGGAAGGTTTGAATTTAGGGCTAAAGCTTGGTGATAAAATTCTAAGGCTTGTGTATATTTACCTGTATTACCATAGATCAAGCCAATGTTATATAAAGTATAACTTCGATCGTATGGATCTTCTTCTACTTGAAGAGCTTCATAGTAGTTTTGTAATGCTTCTGCATATCTTCCTCGAGATTGGGCAGCCATTCCCGCTCGATAATAAGAAAATGCTTGTTTTTCCTGTTTACTTGCAGGTAAAACTTTTAAAAGGATATCAGCGATTACAGTAAATGTTTTATCGATGAAATTTCCCATAAAATTCTCCTTATAAACTAATATCGATTAAAATTAAAGACTTAGAGTTATTATACGTTAAAAATAATAACTCTAATAGTTTTTAAGCTGAATTAGATGCAACAAAAGGGAATAATGATAAAACTCTTGCACGTTTAATTGCTTTCGCTAATTTTCTTTGTTGTTGAACTGTTACACCACTTGCACGGCGGGGAATAATTTTTCCTTGTTCTGTTACAAATAATGTAAGTAAATCAATGTCTTTATAATCAATTTTTTGATTTAAATTAATTGGTGACGTTTTTTGCTGTTTTGATGCCATAATATTTTTTTATTTAATTTCTTTATGTACAGTTGGTTTATTACAATGTGGACAATATTTGTTTAATTCGATTCGTTCTGGATTATTACGACGATTTTTTTGTGTTGTATATCTAGAAACACCAGCTGATCGTTTATTTAAATTGGAACGACACTCCGTGCATTCCAAAGTAATTAAAATTCGAGTACCTTTATTTTTTGCCATAGAAATTTAAAATAATATTTTACCTATATAGTGCCTAAAATTTCACATCTTATCAAGAGTTAATCATGATTCTAAAGATAAAAAATTTTTAAAGTAAAAACTTTTAATTTTTTCGCAAATATACTATATTACAGTAAAGTCAGAATTTGCAAAATAACTATTCAAAATATTTAAATCAATAATAATATGGCTAACAATAAATCTGCAAAAAAACGTATTGGAATTAATGAACGAAACCGTTTACAAAATCGTTATTATAAAAGTTCAGTTCGAACTTTAATCAAAATGTTTTTCCAGGATTTAGAAGTATATAAAACTTCTCAAAATCCAGAAGAAAAAGAGAAATTAAAAAAAATTTTAAGTTCAATTTATAGTTTAATTGATAAGGGTACTAAAAAACATATATTTCATAAGAATACTGCTGCAAGAAAAAAATCAAGATTAGCAGCTTATTTAAAAATTGCTTAAATTTAAGTATTTAAAGTTGTATATCTTTAAATCTTATACTTCTCAGAAAATTCGAAATTTTCTAAATATTATAAGATTTAAAATATGACAATTCAAACTTCAAACCTAATTAAAATATTCAATTGAAATATAATTAATTATTGCAATCCTAACAAAAATTATGAAACAAAATATGAATTATATCAATGCGCTCCCAGATTTTCTGACGATGCAAAGAATAAGCTTTTGTTGGTTTATTACTCAGGGTTTAAATGAAGAATTGGCTTTATTTTCGAGAATTCATGATTTTAGTCAGAGTACTGAGTATATCATGTTTGGAGAAGAATATAATTTAATCAAACCACCTTATAATTTATTAATTGCAAGAAAATATAGTGGAAATTATAGAGCACAATTAGTTATTCCTATTGAAGTAAGAAATAAAGTTATTAATAATGTTCAATATCATAATCAATTCCCAATTATTACCCTGCCTTTAATGACTACGTATGCAACATTTGTTATCAATGGATGTGAGCGTGTAATTGTTAGTCAAATTATCCGAAGTCCAGGAGTTTACTTTGAAAAGAATAAAAACCAACGAACTTTTAACCCATTCAAACGAAAATTATCAACCGACATTAATAAACTAAGATCATTCCTACCGTCAGGCGAAGCATTTCTTTCTGAATTTGATTTATTTTTTCCTATTCCAACAACTGTAGAAACAGAGACTGGTCCAGTAACTTTTCCTCGGTGGAATAGTGATGCAATTTATTATTATTCTATTCAATATCTAAAGAAAAAAGAGCAAAGTTCTTCAATCTATTTTTTCCAATGTTTTAAATTATATAAAACGATCGTAAAAATTTCTAAACATAATTCCAAAATTAAATTAATTAAACTCTTTTTAAAATGGTTTAAGCTACAAAATAATTTCTTGAATTTTAAAAGTAATATTGAAAAAGATAAAATTATTTATTTAGTAAAATATTATAATTTTTTGGCTAAACTTTTAATTAAATATGAGATTTTACAGGCTAATGCAAACAAAAGTAGTCAGCAATCAAGATCTCAATTTCTTCAAAAAAATAAAATCCATCTTTTAACTAAAACCTTATCATTATCAGAAGATCAAATTTTAAAATTATGTAATAAATATGACAAAGCAATTATTGATTCCCAAAAATTGGCACAAATCCAATTAAATTCTCAATTGTTATTTATTACAACAAAATCCCAAGATTGGCTACTTGAAATAAGTAATTTTTCATTTTTAAAAAAAAATTTAAATCAATTAGTTCCAAAAATTTCAGATATTATTAAATTAATTGATTCTAAAAATTTACGTCCAACAATTTACTTTTCAATTAGTTTAAAAGATCAATTAAAATATATTCTTGACACACAGCACACGTCTTCCCGTCATAAATATTTAAAAACAAAAACAAATTTACTTTTGTATCAAAAAGATCATGAAATAAAAACTAATTATCATAAAAAATATGATGAAAAAGATTTATACACTGCTACTTTGATACCTGAATACGGATCGTGGGTTCGTTTTACTTTTCAAAAAAATACAAAAATCAATTCCTATAAATATCCGATTAAAAATCAGGAAGATGAAGTTATTATTCAATTGGATAAAGTAAATCAAAAACCAATTCTTCATTTATTAAAAGAAATGGGATTAACTGATTTAGAAATTTATCAAAATTTACAATATTCTGATTTTTTTTATTTTAATAAACCTTTATTAATAAATTCAAACTATTCCAATCATCCATTACCTAGATTTAATTTAAATTTAAATTATTTTAAAAATATTTCAGAGTTTTCGCGAATTTTTGATTCCACATACTATAGATTGGGTCGAGTTGGAAGATTAAAAATCAATAATCGATTAAATTTAAAAATAAGTGAGCGACTTCAAACAATCACATATGAAGATATTTTTGCAATAACAGATAAATTAATAAGTCTAACTATTTCAAAAACGGTTCAAGATGATATTGACCATTTAAAAAATCGTCGTGTTAGATCAGTAGGAGAATTATTACAAAATTTATTCCGAATTGGATTTCAACGTTTAGTTCGAAAATTAAGGAATCAAACAAATAAAATTGATTCAAGTCATTTGCTAAGTTTTAATATTGTGAATGCTACAGTTCGAGAATTTTTTGGATCGAGTCAATTGTCACAATATTTAGATCAAACCAATCCACTATCTTCTTTGACCCACCGACGACGCATCAGTGGTTTAGGACCAGGTGGATTCGATCGTGACCGAATTAGTTTTGCTGTTCGAGATATTCATCCAAGTCATTACGGTCGAATTTGTCCAATTGAAACACCTGAGGGACAAAACGTTGGTTTAATTGCCTCGTTAACAACTTGTGCACGAGTGAATCAATCAGGATTTTTAGAAACTCCATTTTGGCGCGTTATAAATGGAAAAGTTTTAAAAACAGGAAACCCAATTTACTTAACCGCTGATATTGAGGATTTATATCGAATTGCCCCGGCAGATATTTCAACTAATAAAGAAAACTATTTGATAAAAAATCTAATTCCAGTTAGATATCAACAAGAAATCATTAGTGTTACACCATCAGAGGTTGATTTCATAGCGATTTCTCCAGTTCAAGTTGTTTCAGTTGCAGCTTCATTAATTCCATTTTTTGAGCATGATGATGCAAATCGAGCATTAATGGGCTCAAATATGCAGCGTCAATCAGTACCACTAATTTTACCGCAAAAACCAATTGTTGGAACTGGATTAGAAAATCAAATTGCAATTGATTCGGGGATGACTTTAAATGCTCAAGCATCTGGGATTGTAAGTTCAGTTACCGCAAATAAGATTGTTACTAAGGACAAAACTGGGAAAAAATTAACTTACAAATTACAAAAATATCTACGTTCAAATCAACAAACTTGTATAAATCATCGTCCAATTGTTTGGAAAAATGAAACCATAAAATCTGGTCAGATGCTAACAGATGGACCAGCGATTACTGATAGTGAATTATCCTTAGGTCAAAATGTTTTAGTTGGTTATATGCCATGGCAAGGATATAATTTTGAAGATGCAATTTTAATTAGTGAAAGATTAGTTTATGATGATATTTTTACTTCAATTCATATTGAACGGTATAAAATTGAAATTGATAAAAATTCTGAAACATCTGAACAAACAACAAAAAATATTCCAAATTTAAATTTGGCGGAAGTTAATCATTTGAATGATGATGGAATTGTTACTGTGGGTACATTTGTAAAACCAGGTGATATTTTAGTTGGTAAAGTTATTTCAAATACTACTTCTGAACAATTACCTGAATCTAAATTATTACGAGCTATTTTTGGTGCTAAAGCTAAAGGTGTAAAAGATAATTCATATCGAATGCCAGATGGAGAATATGGTCGTGTTATTGAAACTGTAACATTTAATCGTAGAACAAAATTAACTTATAAATTTGAAAAAATTTATGTGTTTATTGCTCAAGTTCGAAAAATTCAAGTAGGTGATAAAATTGCAGGTCGACATGGTAATAAAGGAATTATTTCGCGTATTTTACCACGACAAGATATGCCATTTTTACCAGATGGAACACCAGTTGATATTTTATTGAATCCATTAGGCGTACCTTCTCGAATGAATGTTGGTCAATTGTATGAATGTTTATTAGGGTTAGCTGGAGATAAATTAAATTCTCGATTTAAAATTTTACCGTTTGATGAAATGTATGGTTTAGAAATTTCAAGAATTTTAATCAACAAAAAATTACGACAGGCATCTATTGCAAAAAATGAAAGTTGGTTATTTAATCCTTATGCACCTGGTAAAATGGTGTTAATTGATGGTCGAACAGGCCAAGAATTTGATAATCCGGTTACTGTTGGAAATGCTTATATGTTAAAATTAATTCATTTAGTTGATGATAAAATGCATGCTCGAGCGACAGGTCCTTATTCTCTTATTACCCAACAACCATTGAGAGGAAAAGCCCAACATGGTGGACAAAGATTTGGTGAAATGGAAGTTTGGGCTCTAGAAGGGTTCGGAGCAGCTTTTACTTTAAAAGAACTTCTAACAATTAAATCTGATGACATGCAAGGACGAAATGAAACATTAAATGCAATTGTCAAAGGGCAACAAATTCCAAAATTTGGAATTCCAGAATCATTTAAGGTTTTATTACAAGAATTACGTTCTATTGGTTTAGATATGAGTACTTACAAAATTGAAAAATTTAGCTCACATAAAAAATATGAAGTTGAGATTAATTTGATTGAAAAATATAATGCTTCATCAAAAACATTCTCTCCTACTTCAAATATTAATGATATTTCATTTTAATAACAATGGTACAATTTGCAAAAGAATTTGATTATATAAAAATTAAATTGGCATCTCCATTTCGAATATTACAATGGGCAAATCGAAAATTACCAAATGGCCAATTTGTAGGAGAAGTTCAAAAATCAGAAACTATAAATTATCGGACGTTTAAACCAGAAATGGATGGCTTATTTTGTGAACGCATTTTTGGTCCAAGTAAAAGTTTGGAATGTGCGTGTGGAAAATATAAACGTGTTAGATATGAAGGGTTAATCTGTGAACGATGTGGAGTCGAATTAACTGAATCTAGAGTTCGACGACATCGCATGGGATACATTAATTTAATTTATCCTGTTACTCATGTTTGGTATATTAATAGTAGGCCAAATTTTATGGCTTTATTATTAGAAGTTGAAGCATGTGAAAAACAATTAGATACTACATATACCCCGCACTCAGAAAAATGTAAAAAATGTGAGGGTTTAAAATTAACAACATCAACAATCGTTGATTTATGGGATGAAAGGGTAAAACGTATAAAATTAGCATCTTTAGCTTATTTCATAGCTGAAGATGAAATTTCATTTTATGGATTACATTGGGATTTACAACAATATAGAAGAAGTCGAGAGTTAGGGTATAGTGGTTATCCATTAAAACCTTATCCAAAACCTCAAAATCGACGATATAATACTCCAAAATATCTTTTACGGGCAACTCCTAATTTTTTAATTGGGGCTCCCTTAATTAAGAAAGAGTTAGAAAAACTTGATTTAAAATCAGAAATTTTTAAAACTCGATATTTTATTTTTGTTTGTACGAAAGTATTAAATAAAGAAAAACCTTTATATGATGAATCAAAATGGTTCAGAAAGTGGGAACAACAACGAATTTATAAAATTCGTGAACAAGCTATTAAACGAATTCGAATTTTAGAAAATTTAGTTGGTACAGGCTCTAGTCCCGCTTGGATGATCTTAACAATTTTACCGGTAATACCTCCAGCTTTAAGACCAATGATTCAATTAGAAGGTGGTCGATTTGCTACTTCAGATTTAAATGAATTATATCGCCGAATAATCACAAGAAATAATAGGTTACTTCGTTTACTTGAAATTGATGCGCCACAATTAATTATTCGTAATGAAAAAAGATTATTACAAGAAGCGGTTGATACTTTAATTGATAATGGAAAACGTGGTAAAATTGCTTTAAGTGCTAATAATCGCCCCTTGAAATCATTATCGGATATTATTAAAGGGAAACATGGTCGATTCCGTCAAAATTTATTAGGGAAGCGGGTTGATTATTCAGGTCGTTCAGTCATTGTAGTAGGTCCAAGTTTAAAATTAAATCAATGTGGATTGCCTTATGAGATGGCTATTGAGCTTTTTCAACCTTTTATTATTAGAGAATTAATTAATCAAGGTTTGGCAAGTAATATGAAAATTGCAAAAAATTTGATTCAACAAAGTGAACCTATAATAGATCCAGTTTTAGAAAAAGTTTTAGCAAATCATCCGATTTTTTTAAATCGTGCTCCAACATTACATAGATTAGGTATTCAAGCTTTTGAACCAATTTTAGTACAAGGTCGTGCAATTAAATTACATCCTTTAGTATGTTCAGCATTTAATGCTGATTTTGATGGAGATCAAATGGCTGTTCATATCCCTTTATCATTAGAATCACAAGCTGAATGTTATATGCTCATGTTAGCTCCATATAATTTTTTATCACCAGCTAATGGAGAACCCATTGTGATGCCAAGTCAAGATATGGTTTTAGGTTGTTATTATCTAACTGTTAATAATATTATGGGATTACTTGGCTCAAATCATTATTTCGCAGATTTAGAAGATGTTATATTAGCTTATAATCAAAATAAAATTGAACTTCATAGTTCAATTTGGATTCGTATTAAAGATGATAATCAATCTAAGTCAAATTTGATAAAACAAATAACGCTAAATGATAATACTATTGTTGAATCTTATGAAAATTTACAAATTCGAAAAAATGAAGAAGGTAAAATTATTGTCTGCTATCTTCAAACAACGACAGGTCGCGTAATCTTAAATTATACAATTCAGAAAACTTTAAATTTTTTATAAATTAAGAAGGTAAATTACTAAATAAACTTTATGAAAAATTATACTTATCAAAATAATCTAGTAGGTAAAAAACAATTAAAACAATTATTAGCTTGGAGTTTTACCAATTACGATTCAATGCAAGCTTGTTTTTTAGCAGATGAATTAAAATATTTAGGATTTAAATATGCTACACAAGCTGGTATTTCAATTAGTATTGAAGATTTAAAAATTCCATTTGTCAAAAATTTAATGCTTGAAAAAGCAAATAAAGAAATTCTCGACAGTGAGAAAATTTATCTGAAAGGAAAAATTACTGATATTGAAAGATTTCAGAAAATTATTGATACTTGGAGTCTTACCAGCGAATCATTAAAAGATCAAGTTATTCATTATTTTAAAAACTACGATCCGTTAAATTCAGTTTATATTATGGCTTTTTCTGGTGCTCGAGGAAATCTTTCTCAAGTTCGGCAATTAGTTGGTATGCGAGGTTTAATGTCCGATCCGAGTGGCGAAATTATGAAATTACCAATTAAAAAGAATTTTCGTGAAGGATTAACGATTACAGATTATTTAATGTCTGGCTATGGAGCAAGAAAAGGGATTGTAGATACTGCTTTAAAAACTGCAAATTCCGGATATTTAACGCGCCGGTTAATTGATGTAGCACAAGATATTTTAATTCGTGAAAAAGATTGTTTAACCACTCATTCATTTTTAATTTTACTTGATAAAAACGATCTAAAAAAAAACGATTCGACTTATGAAAAAATTTTAGGTCGAATCCTTAATAAACCAATTTTAGATCAAAAAACAGGAAATTTGATCGCAAAAATTAATACACAAATAACTCCGAGTTTAATACAAGAATTAAAACAAAAACAAATCCAAAAACTTTATCTTCGTTCCCCTTTGACTTGTAATCTTTATAGAGCTATTTGTCAAAAATGTTATGGTTGGGATTTGGCGAATGAAAATTTAGTAGATATTGGTGAAGCTGTTGGTATTTTAGCAGGCCAATCTATTGGTGAACCTGGTACTCAACTTACAATGAGAACTTTTCATACTGGTGGTATTTTTACTTCTGAAGCTCGTCAACAAATTATAAGTCCTTTAAATGGAGTTATTCGATTCTATAAAACATTAAAAACAGTAATTTTACGAACAAATCGGGGAGAAGATGTTCTTGTTACTAAAAATTCTGGTTCTTTAATTTTAATTCCAGATGATAAAAATCATGATTTAATTCAAATCGAGGTTTTAAGAAATACTATCTTATTCCCCAAAAATAATCAGTACATCGTGAAAGACACTGTGATTGGAGAATTAATTAATATTAATAAACAAATTAAAACTGAAATTAAACCAATTTTAAGTGATGCTTGTGGTGAAATTTTTATGCCACGATTAAAAAAACAAATTAATTTACTTAATAATAATAAACTGATTTGGATTTTATCAGGACAGCTCTATAATAGTCCAAATGATTCTTTTATAAATTTTTATGCAGATTATAAACTTAATAAATACAGTTATATTTTTCGAACTAAAGTAATCAATCATTATCCTGGATTTATTGAATTTGTAAATAATAAACAAAGTTTATATCAACAAGCTATAAAGTTAAATAATAATAAATATTCATTATTTAATTCGACTTTAAAAAAACTTACAAAGCCAATTCAAAATAAAAACTATTTTTTAAATTTAGAAAATTTAAAATATCTTATTAAAATCAAAAAAACTGACTCTAAATCTTACCTTCAACTCGCACGAAATGAACAGTTTGGAATTTTAGCTACCAATTCATTTCGAACTTTAACTGGCGGAATTTTATATTATGATTATCGAAATATATTTAAATTTAATGAAGGAAATGAAAATATTGATTATTGGAATCGGTTAAATTTAATTAATCAGATTGATTCAAAAATGAGCTATAAATCTATAGTTTCTCATCGAACAATCATTTGGTTAGGCGAAGAAATGCATAAAGTAAATTGTGAACAAAATATTTTACTTGTAGAACACGGTGATTTAATTTCTGAAGGATTTGAACTGATTCCTGGTCTTTTTTCTAAAACATCGGGAATTGTTATTATTCGACAAAAAAATAATCTCGTTCAAACAATCTCAATTAAATCTGGATTGGTCTATGAAGGACAAAAATTTAAAAATACAGCCAAGAAAATTTATTATCCAGGTGAAGTTATTTTTTCCAATATACCAATCAAAAAATTATCATTTTGTGAGCATATTCTTGGAAACAAAACGGAACAATTGCTGATCAGACCAGTTGAACTTTATGAACTTTCATATTTAAATTTAAATTCAATTAATTCACAAAATAAACAAAATTTAAATGTAAACTTTAAATTAGAGACTAAAATTATTTATGCGTATAAACCAAATCAAATTTTAAAAGGTACTCAAAATTCAAACTTAGTTATTAATAGGTTAACTTTTAAAACTGATAAATTATTAGACAATCAAATTAATATTGAACTAGTAAATAATAAGAAGACAAATTCTGTTAATTTTCGAATTAGTGAAAATTTAAATCTAAATAATTATATTTCACCGTATTTAAAATATAAAAATTTACAACCTTGTTCTCTTATTCAAAAAAATCAATTTATCGATAGTTATACTGTTTTAGGGTATTTAGAAGCTGTAACATTAAATTCTTTAGAAATTGTTAAGTTTAAAATTAAAAAGAAAGACAGCAAACAAATTTTATTGATTTCTAATAAAGATTGTTTAACTTTACAGAAAAATCATTTTCCTAATAAAAAATTAAATGATTTTATTGTCACGAGTTCAAATGTAAATGAAACGGGTAAAATTATCATCGAAAATAAAAATTTTCTAACGTTACAAAAAGGAAAACCGTATTTTTTCCCGAATTGTAAAAATGATAATTTAATTAATAAAATTAATTTACAGTATAAGCTTATTTCTCCGAATCGTGTTCAACAGAGATTAAAAACGAATCGTTCCATTTCATTAAATTATTCGAATATATTAAAACTTTCAGTGCAAAAGAAATTTGATTCGAAGTATTTATCAAATGATAAAATTGGTATAAAATCAGAATTTTCAAAATTGTTTTTAAAAAAAAATGGAAAACTTTATAGTTCGTTAATACCTCAATTTTTTAAAAAGTTCTCCATTCATAATAAATCATCTAAATTAAAATTTGATCAAATATTAAGCCCTAATAACTTCGAAAATCCAAAACAGAAACGAATGTTATTAGTAAAAAGTTCTGATATTATTGGAAATGAATTTAAAGAATCAAATACTTCGTCACCTCAATTAGCATTAATTAAATTTGTTGAATATTATAACGAAAAAGATACGGATATCAAAAAAGAAACAGCTCAACATTTTAAAAAAGCTAAAAAATCAATTGGACTTTATTCTATAACCGAAGATTTCTTTGAACAAGATGTTAATAGTGTCTTTTGTAAAAATAGTGAGTTTATAGAAGATGGTGAAACGATTGGATTATTAAATTTAGAAAAAGAAATTACAGGTGATATTGTTCAAGGTTTACCAAGAATTGAAGAAATCTTAGAAGCGCGTAAGAAAAATTTAACTGTTAAAAGAATTCCAACTAGTCAAAAGAAAGGTTTGTTAGTTCAAAAAACAAGTTTAGACCCAAATTTTGAATTTCGAAAATTAGGAACAGCAATCCAAGAAAACGAAAAAATTAACCCGCATAAATTATTAAAAGTTTATTTCAATTATTATGGTTTAATCAAATCATTTTTATGTGATCGAACTGAATCAATTAAATACAATCGTTTAATTACAAATTATGAAGGAAGTTATAAAAGTTTTAAAAAGGTTCAGTCATTTATATTAAAATCGGTTCAAGCTGTATACGAATCACAAGGTGTAACAATTAATGATAAACATTTAGAAGTGATTATTAAACAAATGACAACAAAAATCTTAATTACTTACGAAGGTAATACTCCATTATTAAGAAGAGAAGTTGTTGATTTATATCATATTCAATATATTAATCAAATTATTAGCGCTCAAAATAAACAACCAGCTTGTTATGTTCCATTATTACTTGGAATTACAAAAGCTGCTTTAAACAATCCAAGTTTTATTTCTGCAGCTAGTTTTCAAGAAACAACTCGAGTTTTAACAAAAGCAGCAATTGAAGGACGTATTGATTGGTTACGCGGCTTAAAAGAAAATATTATCATTGGGCATTTAATTCCAGCCGGAACAGGGTCACAAAATTATCGTAATTGTTTTAAAACGTATTTATCATCTAATGAACAATTGAACACAATTGGTGAGTCAATTAGGAGTGCGATCTAAAATAATTAGTAGACAAGTAAGTGAATGTTTGGTAATATTTGTTTTAAAAATTAAATAGTTTAATTAAGTAATTTAAAATTTTATGTCTGATATAAGTTTATCACAATTATTAGAAGCTG
>JAVCKV010422086.1:0-12514 GCA_032274145.1 Herpochondria borealis | reverse complement strand
ACACAACGCCCTGCCAAACATGCCGCAGTCCCCTTCTTCGCCACGACCTTCTCCTCCATCTAGCTGTACCACGCCCCGTCCCCTTGTGTGCTGCTACGGGCGAGCTACCCGCAGCACTACAATTACTCCTCCTCAGGGGAAATTTCACCCGGTTGATTGAAGCGGAGCTTGACTCTGAATGGAGCTATGGTTGTGTGTTTTAATCGCTTCTGTACTATGGTATGACTGTATTTCACGGAAGAGTGCGGTCGGTGGAGTCGTGGTGGGGAGTTCTGAAGGATGTTGGGAACGGTTTTTCCTATCACGGATAGAGGTGCGTCGTAAGGGGGTGAAGGGAAGGGAAATGTGAGATTTAGTTGAGCTTATCGGGAGTGGGTGGGGGGGTGGGGCGGGGGTCGGCTGTCGAAAATTTTGATAATTACGAAATTACGGAAAGGGGGTCGGCTGTCGAAAATTTTGATAATTACGAAATTACCGAAATCTTCCTCGGGACTGAGGTCGCAAATAGTAAAAAAAATAAAGATCATCATTTGTGTCGCTATTTGTGACCTCCGTCCCGAGGATCCACACCCAAAAGTTTTTCTGAAAATTAGTATAGAAGTATCATATCTGGAGGACAATTGCTGAAGAAAAATGCACTGTATATATGGATATGCAGGCAACCAAGCGAAGAACTAATTGAGGTTGAGCATAAACGCGGGAAGCGAAATAGAATGAGGGGTATTATGGATGTGAAATTTCCAAGATAGTAATGGACCTTAGTCGGTATTTCCAGAGGAGAAGATTTACTCTGCACAACAGAACGGATGGATACAAGTTGGCTGCTTTTGGGAAAAAAAACTGCTGCACGAATTCACGGAGTTGCAACGGATTTTACGTATAGCACGCAGTGCGAATGAGATAGGAAAACGTTACTAGGGATATTTCCCGTTTGGGGTGTACGATCTTTGAATG
Source organism: Herpochondria borealis (assembly GCA_032274145.1). Taxonomy (NCBI): domain Eukaryota; phylum Rhodophyta; class Florideophyceae; order Ceramiales; family Ceramiaceae; genus Herpochondria; species Herpochondria borealis. The sequence continues at coordinate 11,560 of JAVCKV010422086.1, read as the reverse complement.
GGACTGGAATAGGAAGACGAAAATGGGTGCGGGGTTTTTTACTGCTTGTTCGGTACGGAGGTCACAAATAGTGACACAAAAAATGGCCATAATTTGTGTAATTATTTGTGACCTCCTTCCCGAGGACGATTTCGATAATTTTATTTCTCGAACTTTAGGCGCGCGGTAAGGTTTATAGTAGGAGCTTTACCACAACCCACGCACACGTCCAAGCATAGTCTAGGCGACAATATAACGCGTTTGTAACGTCCAGCTTTTTTTCCACAGTCCGGCATACATGAAAGGCTGCTACGGTGGTCATTAGTTGATTATGCGCCAAGACACAACCTTGAAGGGAACAAGATGGTGCCCTCTGGGAAGGCTATTTACGGTACAGGAACGGGCGCGACGACGCAATCTAGCGAGCGAACTTCACCGAGGAGGAAAAGGAAGCGTTATATCGATCCCTCTTCATCGGGGAAAGTGGCGACGGATAATTCCCGGATGTTCACACCCCACTTCTGTCAAAAGGTCGGAAAGAGCAGAGAAAAAGTCCCAAGATTGCCCATACTGGTCCTAGTGTAAGAAGGCCCACTCGTCTTCCAAGCCCAGCATCCCCGGAACTCAACAGCAGCGAAACGAGTTTGACCCACCTGTGTCGACACAGGCAGGAAGAAAGGCTCACAGGTCATCTGCGGAGAACCCGAACGGACCTACGCCCGGTAAGTCAGGAAGTAAGGTTCTTTCAAAGGGTGCAGTGGAAAAGCCCGCCTTATCCACAAGATAAAGTGGTCAATCACACGCTGAAATTGAGCCGCAAGCCACAGTCGGAAGTGACCCGGACCATGAAGGGGAGCCGTACAAGGCAAAGTTTTTCAAAACCAGCAACTACCCCAATATTGTAGTGCGTTGTTATTTGAGCTCAGTAGAATAGGCATATAAAACTCCACGAGACAGGTCCACAACGCACGTGGCTAATATGAGACAAAGTATTATGGACTACGGTTACCAGCCGTTGACTAATGGATTCATCTTCATCGCCATTCGACGTGCTGATAATGCACCTGTGCAAGAATTGTTTAAAGAAGGATATAGTTTCAATGGGTACAGGATTATCCTCATCGATGGGCGTCATCCGAATAGGTCCATCACGGAACTCCTCCAGAATAATCCAAGTATCGTCAAAAAAACTGGTGTGGTGGATGTGTGTGTGACTTATCGTAGCGATGGAAAAGGCTTGACGCACAGTGAGATTCTGAAGATTTCGTCGAATTCCAACAAGCAAAACGGAACTGTGAGGTTTGACAACTCATTATAAAGCGAAGTGCAAGCTTTTTGCTTTTTCCTCATACGCATTCATTTTTAAGAAGGAACAGTGCGAGGAAGTGACCAAGATTACTACGGAAGACATTTCGGAAGTTCTGCGGAACTCGGAGTTTCTGGGATATCGTGGGGAAGTGTTCTACTGGCGCGCCGCGCGGTTCTGTCAACTTCTGGATAGCGTAGGAGATGCTGCGGCGTACATAAACGCAGGTAAAGAACATAAAATTACTCCAGAAGACGAGGAACCAGCCCGTACGAAACACTTGGAGGAAAGTCGTCATCGACAAGAAAGTACGGTGCGAGTGGCCGCACAGGACGTCTGGCGATAGCCCATTTGGATACAAGATGGTACCGAATGTTGGTGTGCGACGATGTGTTCCTGTAATTTGACGCCCTCACGGCCCACGTCTAGCATCCACAACCGAAAAGAGCCTTCCATGCCTCACTGTTCTACAATTACGTCGCAAATATAGACGAAAAATTCACCGATATACGTTCTATGCACCGTAGTAACGTCACGAACAGCGAATTCTATGAGGAACAAATAAGTATTGGTGAGGCAGGTCTTATTATCCGTGATACCTTAATTCATACGGCCGCATTGTTCGGTGTTGTACCGAAACCAGGTCGAATATTTCGGCTACGACAGCCCACCACCGGGCTTCACACAGATTGGGCCAATAGTGAAAACATCTTTCCGCAGTGGTTAGAAAAAGGAAGACTGCCACGTATTAGTGCTGACGTCGCTTCGCGCATCACAAAAGAAGTTCATTCCAATTTCCAGGCATGTATACGGGCGGTACATGTACCGTACGGAAATCAAGCCATGTATTTCCTCACGACGGACATGGTTCGTGATATCATCGACATTAGCTGGAAGTGGGCCAGATTCAGGGATTTCGCCAAAGGACTTCCTGCGGCACCTGCAAGGAAGAAGGACTCAGGGAATTTAATGATATGGGACGCTATGCGGTCGGAGACAACAATGCACGGGGTACGCTTTTCAGTTTTCATTGGGAACTTTTACAAGGGCACGGGTGGACATTGTCCGAGGATGTGGCGGACCCATTCCTGTTGAAGCGGCGGCATTTAGATGAGGAATCCTCCACGAAACTGTGGGGTACAAAGATGGCTACACTGTTCTACTATTGGGAGACGAAATTAATGGAAACCGTGAATGAAACAAACTCTCTGTTTTGGAGAGGTATATACAACACAGGAAGTTCGGAGCGGGATTAAGAAGACCAGACGGCACGTTCAACCCGATTCCAGTGTACACCGGCTTTTCTCGTGGAATAGTGCGAGTCCGAACAACGTATTTTATATGCCAGCCTCCGGGCCGTGTTGTATGTGTGGGCCTATGTAATCCTGTCCAATCTGAGTATTGGAAATGGTCCATCTCCGTAAATTCTGTTCATTCCCCGGATGGGGAGCAAGATCTTATGTACAGGGAAACAATTGTACCCGACAAGCTCCGCAAAACGACTTCCCCGTACCAGAACATGCGTCCACTGGAAGTAGCTTTATGATGGTCACCGGGAAAAAACCGAAGCCGTTATGGATTGCGGACGGGTCGCACAAGTACGTGCCACGCCCGGAGCGACCCCGTACTGCTTTTGGGTGCATCATTGGAAATGTCAAAATTTGTCATACCTACCGACAGTGTATAAATTGCAGATAGAAATCTCACACATGCCGGTGCTGGAAGTACAGAAGCTGTACAAGGTGCTGCAGATCTAATTTAACCATGTGTGCGGGCGCATATTTATGTGACGTCGACGAGAGCTCATGAAAATGATAACGAGTACTCTGCGATGGGGGATAATGTTCCATTAAATGTGAACAGAAAACTACAACCGCCCCCCGTACACACGGTCTACTCACTACCACGTGGGAAGACGGAAATTAAAGTACGGGGAATACAAGGAGAGGAAATACCACCGAAATTGGGGCGCTTAGTGGTAACGGAGACCCAGCCGGTGAAGAAGCAGTGAACGGTGCAGCGTCTAATGCGAAATCTGCTGATGGTAGCGATGCGGACCACCCGCCGATCGAATACACATCTGACGACCGTGCGGAATCTCTTGCATTTATCCTATCCATTGAAGACGAAATGGACAGTTATACCCTTGATGGCTTCAAAATTGCCGACCTCTAGTGGAAACGCTAGATAAAACCCCTTTAAATGCTCGATGTACCCTCCAGAATTGTAATTCTTCCTTATTCATCGTTTGGTATCATTATTCACGCAGTAAAGTCGTTATGAGGGAACATAGTATACTCATGTTCGCTATCCATCTTTAAAATCACAAGTCTTTTTACGTCAATGTAAATTACTATTTAAAAGCCAATCTAAATCTATCTACCGTAACAAATCTTTGTTTCCTTTTGGGACATGCCCATCTACTAACACCATCCGTGCATTACGGTTTAGATCACCAACGTGCGTCTGCCTGAATTCAGGTTTTCCTTGTCGATCCATTGCCTCTGCATAGTAAATACAGAAAACACCCTCAGGACGTTTGATCAGTCTGATGTATGCAGAATCGCGGAAAATTGTATGTTCATCACCGGGCATAAATTTCGCGTCCGGGACTTCATCGGGTTTCCTGCGATCAGACGTTTCCTTACCATCAATTTCCAAGCTGATATTTTCATGGATTTCCCTGCGCGATCGTTGCAGTCCCCTGATAAGGAGACAGACAAGGGCGAGGTAGTCACCGTATTCGGTGTTACTTTACCGTTCCGGAATTGGTAAATTGTTGTGGTGGTATTGGTGTTCAAACGGATGTTGCGATGTGAAACAAAATGGCTCTTTCCCTTTCCTGATATTAAAATTTTAAAATAAAGGAGTTCGGTACGAATGTGAAGCGGGGACTAACATCGCCAACATCCATCCGTCCGCTGCCGCAGAAATGGATTCGATGCCCTTCAAAAATTTCTCACCTACATATGGAATTTTTGCAGTGGTACCCTTCGTCGGAAATGCCACTGATTTACAGGTTCCAGTGGATCTTGAAAACATCAGGAATGAGGTCACAAATAATGACGCAAAAAATGATCATTATTTGTGTCATTATTTTTCACCTCGATCCCGAGCTTTGCATTTCGGTAAGTGTACAACTTATACGTGTATAGGGACAGCCAGTAATAATTTTGCGGCTGCCCTCCCACACATTCAAATGTGTGCACAGGTTTATATCGCGTTAGACTGCAGGTGCGTGTGGAAGTTTTGGTTGAAGGCGATAACTTTCAAGGTACCAGATCGCGATGGATTGCATGGGTGAAGTAAATTTGGCGATCGGGGCGATAACTTTTACGTGTAGTTTTTCCGAGTCTCCTTCTCCGCAAATTTTGAACATGTGTCAAGAAGCAGCCCAATAAATACCTTTCACATGCGATGTGACCCCTTTTTTCCTTCCATATAACAGAAAAAAGTGCAAAACTTCCCGGCCAGCGTAGACACATTGTCGTAGAAGGCGATTAAGTATTTTGCACCGTAAAAATCATAGCGTTAGTTACACTCGTAGTAGCGTATTTATATTTTTCAATAGAACGAGACAGGTGTGGCCCAACGGTTAAGGACCCTAACAGCACACCAAAATTGCCAACAACAAAGTTCGCCGCAAATCCACATTGAACCATCCCACATGAAAGATTTTTCAGGAATGAGTAGCATCCGAAACATGAGTACGGTCGGGAACCAATTTTGGATGCCGAGCATCCATAAAAATATCCATACATGCAGATTGTACTGAAATAAAAACATTTGCAGTAACATCTAAACTTGGCCTTTTATGTGAAACTATAAATTGCATAAATGCATCCAAAGTTGACAGTATTTCTGAGTTTTGCATATCCAGGAAAACTTCCACGGATGAAACAGAGGTGGTTGCATAGCATGCAAAGCAATATCCAGGTCTCGTATGTCGTGACAGAATCGATACATCCAAAAAGAATTTAAAGTTTTGGAACTATACATTCGGATATGAAACATTTTAATTTTCTTCCGCAATTTAATATTCTGGGAGCCTTCCTTAATTCGTAAGATCTAAACCAGTGCAGTTATCCTGAAAGAATATCTGGACGAAAAACTTCTATCATAGCTACCATGTATGGGACGACTTACGTGGATGAAAATAGTGCAGAATAACCTCCAGGAATTGGAAGTGTGATTTGGGGTGTAATTCTCCCAGAGAACCCTCCAACTCTGGACGCAGAGGAACAGTCCTAACTTCCAGAAATTTCAAACAGTCAAGCAACAAGTTCGCTCTTATAGACACAGACGCTGTACAGATACACTAAATTGCACCGTATTGCCACGGTATACGATACTTTACACTTACTGTACGCCTAAACGCAAAGATAAATGTGCTGCTCGTCAAATCAGAGCTACCCTTTCCTTGGTGCAATGCACAATCGCGCCACCGCACGAAAAGATACCAGCCTTTCAACGTGTGCCGTCCCAGCACAAATATTGGACTGACCAATATCTATGAAATGATCTACTTGACGGTATTGGATACAATTTCAAATTTGTGTCTATAACAGAAAAAATACATCCTTCCCGCCAAATTTAGAAAAAGTATCGCTCTGTGAAATTTCAGGGAAATTGGTTTTTTCTATTGCGGCGCACTTTTTTGTTTTTAAGAAAAGAATTCCAGTGAAATTACAATCCTTTTTAGTAAGAATCGCCAATGGAGCAGTACTGTACGCCACCTTAGGGATAAAATGCCTAAAAAAACTAGAGGCACAGACAGCGGCAAGAAGGGGCGTCTTATCAGAGCATAAAAAGGATCTCATCAACGAGCTGACGCAGATGCTTTTAAGAGACAAAAACGGACGTTCTCAAGTTCAAGATAATCCGTCAGTAGATCCGGTAACCCAATGGGAACCCCGGCCAGTACAACTTGGTCATCCATTCCAACCGGCGTCCTACGGTAGAGCACGTTAGAAGTTACAATGGACGAACCGATTCCGAAGTTGCTGCAATTCCTCCAGGCGGCGGTGACAGGAGGCTTAACTTAAAGCGCAACATTCTCTTGAAGCGTCGGAGTGGTTTATACTTGAACGGCAATGAAGACCAGGAAAATATTTCAATCGTGAACCGAACGTACAATCCACTTTCTTATGTGCTACCTTTTTCGGATGGGCGCGACGTTTGGCAAAACGATCATCGACGACGCCGAGCACTCGTTGTAGAGAATTAAATGGATCAACAGAATCCAGACAATGGAGACGTTTGAGACAATTAGTAAATAGAAGAAATCGAAGAGAGAGTTATTGAGGTAAGGACCTGGTTAGGAGAGCGTTGCAAGTCTTTAATTAATTTCTACGAATACATTCTCTTCGAACTACAGTCGGAGTGCAATAAAAGATCCTTCATACCGGCCTCTTGATGCAACATTACGTCATTAGCATGTACTTCGAGGTGTACAGCGAGCTAAACAACTTCCTTCGTAGTAACCAAGCGGCAATGAGGGTATCAAACTACACGCGTATACGCGCGGGGCTTTGTGATCCCAATCGACTTGAAGACGAGAACTAGTTGGTTCGAACTGGAGGTATGGTGATACAACCTTCGAGATAGGTTGGAATTGAGCGGTATGTGCGCGGAAACATGCACGGTGCCATTTTTACACGAACAGATTTGGACATCCAGACGTATTCCTCACGACAATCTGAAATCTGAAATAGCGCGAGATTAACAGGCAATTTTTGCCTGGACATAAGAAAGACGACAGACCGGACTGTTTGTATAGGATTTTTCGCATCAAGTAGCAAGCGATGATGAACTATTTCATTGTCGAAATAGTCTATGGCAGAGTCGTTTCACATGTGGGGTGATTGAATTTCAGAAGCGTGGTTTTCCGCACCGTCACCTCGTGTTGTTCTTGGATCAAGTTTCCAAGGAAAACTTAGTGCATCGGCATCATCCGAATGAAAAGTTTAACGCGGAGATTCCTTCTCAGGCGGAAGATGCGGTGCTGCAAAAAAGAGTTTCTTGTTGCAAAAAAGAGTTTTACAGAACGTGATTCAAAATCCACGTTGAATATACGACGAGAATATAGTGTGTGCATGATGGGCAACAGCTGCATTAACAAGTTCCCGAGAGATTTCTCAAAAGAGACGGAGCACGATGAAAACCAGTACTACCTCTCATACAGAGGGAGATCAACGGAACTGGAAGGTGAGCAGGTTGTGTAACGCCCCACTTTCTCGACTCCTTGGTGGAGGGAGAACGGAAGCGCTCGCCTAGCTATAAAACTGCGCAGCGAGCATCCTTCATGGATATCTCAGCCACCGGCGTGGCCTAACGAGCCATGGGTGGTCATGCGCAGTGCAGTGGAATGTCGCAGCGCGTGATGCCCTGATCGCATTTTCTGGTGACAGGGCAGTGCACCTATACAGTTCAATGAGCTGCATTATGCTGTATAAGAGAAAATCATGTATTAGAATAATCTATGATTTTCGGCTAAATCTACTTGTGTGCGCATCTTCGGCACCGAGCTGCCTAGCCCCCAACTCGGAGCAAGGATGAGCTGACTACATGCAGGTGGTCCAACCTGGACTGGCCTAGCGTGGAGGGGCGCCTTTCAATAGATAGCTAAAACGTAGTTACCCAGTTTCCAATAAAGGAGGAGCTCGCGAACTTGGAGCTGTCGAGGGACCAAGCTATCCATCCAGAACTCTGTACCTCTCTTCTCTCCCATTATGTTCAACCTAGTTACTTATATCAACTACTACGCCTATCAGTCTTCACTCAGCTTCAGTTTCCTTTCCTCTACGGCGCTCGATTCTCTACCGCCCTCTCCCGTAGTGTGGCACAGTTAATCAACCATCAAGGGTGAACGGTAGTGCAAGTCATGAGGTTGTCAATAACTCTTGGGTTTTACCTTACACGCCCCGTTTGCTGCGTCAGTTCAACTGCCACTTCGATGCTGGGTTGTGCATGTCGCGAGTCGGAGAAATCAAGTATCTGTTCAAGTACATATACAAGGGTACCGATGGTATCACAGCAGCAATACAGGAGGAAGGCCAGCGCTACTGTGCAATCAGAAATGCACAGGAATCTCGGTATCTGTCTTCAACAGAAACGATGTGGCGACTGTATTAGGTCCCGATCTTGTATCGATATCCTCCCTTTTTCATCTAGACGTCCATCTCGATCGAAAACAGACAGTCTATTACAGAGAGGGAACGGAACAGAAACCTGCTAGCAGAGAACGACCGGTGAAAAATATGACGGAATGGATAACAGAAAACGAGAAATATTTCGGGGCCAGATACATTTTGAAATCCCCAATTCGAAGAGTACTTCACTTGCAAAAGGAGGGAAAAGTTGTGCATTCCTCGTGATGTATGAAGAATCGCATCACAGCAGCAGCAGGGACGGGAGGGCGAGAACGAGGAGCAAAAAAATGAATTCGGGGGACCTGGAGACAATTTGATGTGCATGGTGTGTCCAGTTAGTGTGTTTGAAGGTGAGAGGTACACTTTGCGCATAAAACTGCTTCAAAAGCCTGGGACGTCCTCATTCCGAGAGCTTCGCAAAATGGATGAAGTAGAATACAGAAACTTCCGTGAGGCGCGTTTATCATTGGGAGTGTTTCGTGACGATGGCGGATGACATCGAAAATCCGGGAGTCTTTTCATTCGTCTTTCATCAATCTTAAAAGTCTGTTGGAACTCATATTTGTGCAATGCGGTCCATCCAATTCTCGATGGTTATGGGAACAGAACGTGGAAAAGTTTGCGATGGAAATTCGCAACCAATACCGTGTAGAGAGAGATGCAGTGCGGATGCTTAGAACGCAACAGCATGCAAATTCTTATGCATTGATGGAGGTTCGGGTTTCCTGCACGACATGGAAAAGAAGGAGCTGGATGACTTCAATCATCGGGGGCAAATAATTTGACTGCCACAGTTACTGGCCAGGTCTGGCCAGGTCACAGGAAGAGTCGGCGACTGCTGTGCAGCAGATATGCACGGAGGTGGTGCACAAGAGATTAGCATCCCTCAACGAAGTGCAGCACATGCTTTTCAACGCGAAATGGGTGCTGTGTTCCAGGAACGTCAGTTGAATGCCTTGAGGCTAGCAGTGAGTGCATACCCTTGTTAATGGTGGAGGCCAAGAGGCGCAAGCGGAATAGCAGGGTTCTGGTCGAAATGGAAATAATCTTGAAATGCAAAATAGCTTGCAAGTGGAGGAGTGGGTGGAACCGTTGCTGATGGTTCTGCTGTAGGGCCAGATTAACAAGGAGGTCTCTCTCCTGCACATCCACAGCAACTGGATAAATGGCAACGGATCGATGGTGATCAAGATGAGATCATGCCGGACATGCGATATTTCCAACCTGCTGCAGCGGAACCTGTTGTTGCAGCAGAGATTCAGACTGAGATTGAAGAGAACGAGGATGATCCTGAGGCGCATTCTGGGCGAAGAAGAAAGTGAGAAGTAAAGAGAGAAGCTCAACATGCAGCACCAGTACCGCAGGATCCAGGAGCGCAGAGACTCTTCTTTGAAGATGCGCCGGGCAGAACGGGGAAGACCGTTGTTATAATCTTGCTGATGGCCTACTTGTAACTGAAACGAAAGGAAATATTACCGCTATCTCTGGAGTAGGGACGCAGCTGCTGGATTGTGGAAGGACAGCTTACTCAGCTCTTCGCTTCCCTACAGAAGAAATTGATGACACCAGAGTGTATCTGAATGAGGTGAGTGATGAATTTTTAAGGAAAATGAAGAAGGTGGAGTTGATTTTTTTGTATGAGGCAGTGATGTGCCACTGCTATGCAATCAAATCAGTGGAGCGAACTCTGAATGACCTCATTCACAACACAATTGCTATTCAAGGAAAAGTGGTGGTTTCTGCAGAGATTTCAGGCGCATCCTCCCGGTTTGGAAGCGGGCCTTATCAACGGCCCAGATTCTGGATACATGCCTCAAAACGTCATGTGTGTACCCGCTGCTGAAGAACATGATGCTGACGGACGCCTGATGCTGCCTATACCACACGAGGATCAAAACGCATAACAAGTAGGGCTGGAGTATCCAGATTATCTACTCGGAGTGGGAAACGGACGGGAGATGGGGTCGTACAAGTAGTTTGGGAGCAGCTATCAGGTGCAACTTGCATGTGCAAATAAGACAACCAAGAGCGTTCTGGAGATGATTCAGAAGTTGTACCCAAAATTATGCGAAACTAAAAATGGGGAGTGGTTGACATCGCGTGGTATCTTGAGGACCAAGAACCAGTACTTTCCAATTCATAATGCATTGGTAGGCATAACAATACCAGGCGAGTATATAACGTTCGAGTTGGTAGACCAGATGTAGGAGGAAGAAATTTACATGCATTCGTTATCTTCCGGAGTGTCTTAAATTGAAGTCGGGTACAGCATCGCTATCGGATCACGAAGTTAGGCTTCCGATCATGCTCCTTAGGAAAGTGGACGTAGGGAACGTGCATTTGAACGATTGGAGGCCATGATGGAAAACATAATCGGGCTGCGACTGGGGACTGGGTCACGCAAGGAAAAGAGTTTCACGCAGCCGCGAACGTCATGCAGTCCGGGGAAATGAGGAATTCCCGATCCCGTGATTCAAAAATTACGAACTATTGCCAAAACCTTTGACTAATGATTGTGCTTTGTTCGTTTTTGGTTAATCAATAAAAGTACGGGGCTGGGATACACACCAACATGCATGTAACTGCAACCATCACACAATCAAAAACAGATATTTTGATTGGATGAAAGTGAACTCAGCAAAAAAGATGGTGTTAAATACAGCACATAAAACGTATTAATATAGTTAATATATTAAATTCAGTACTGTAGTGTCACGGAAAGTTTCTTCATAGAGCATGAACACATGATTTGAGAAGTTCACAGCGCAGGGTCGTACACGGGTTAAACCATTCGTTCTCGATGAATGAAATACCTCGCTGTGTGAATAAAGCTCTCAATGAAAGATGAGAATGGTTTAAAAGAAAGCCCATTGTGGAATCAAAAGTCCATAGCATCATATGAAAAATCAAATTTTAAAAGTAGGAAAGGAGGCTAATAAAAGAATGGTTCCATGCCTACGCTTGTTCCTTCTCTAATTTTTGTGAATAAACTTTTCGAGTCCGATCATTAAAGTGCTCAACAAGCAACGACTGATTTTCTTTAATTTATTTCTCTCTTTTGGAGAAAAGAGAAAATGCTTTTGTGTGAAATAGGTCAGAATGTAGCTTTACAAGTGATATGTGA